>WAAG01072057.1:0-35443 GCA_013390105.1 Tichodroma muraria
CCCTTCACCAGCTTCATTGCCCTCCATCTTCATATTTTCACAAAATAAAAGCAAATATAAATCTCAAAGCTGTAGGTGTTCAGACCAAATATGTGTCACTCAATTCCATGCCTTTAATTTGTAATACCTTTGCATTTACATCAAATAGGTATAGATTTGTATGTTTCTTGACCACATATGCAGAAATTACTTGCCTCAAATACTATGTACTGCTAGAAGGGAGNGTTTCTTGACCACATATGCAGAAATTACTTGCCTCAAATACTATGTACTGCTAGAAGGGAGGGAAATACCTTAGGAATCTTAACTTTTTCTGAGAAATGTTTGCTAAATCACAGATCATCATTCCCAAGTGTAGCCATACTTGAAATATCAGCCCAAACATTTCACAGCAGACCAGAGATAATCACAGATAGGACTGAGCCCAGCAGGCTGTAGGCAATGGTGTCTTCCACCAATGCCAAAAGCCAAATAATATAAGAATCAGTGTAGAAATGGGGAGCATCATCAGTCAGGGTTCTGTCACACAAACAAAATACCAGGAGTTTGTTCCTGCAGCAAACCAAAGACATGAATCTTCACTTTGTTCTTGAATCAAATAATATGAATGAAAATGCCAGGATCCTAACAACAAAGACAGTGCATTCATGCAGAGAAAGCCCAGGATTATCAGAGGAGCAAGCAACTATTACATCAAACCCAATGTCGCTGCCTGATTTTGCCCTGCCTTGTCCCACAGGCAGCAAAGAGATCCGATGGCCACAGTCTATCTTCCTCAAGCCCTCCTTGGCCCGATCAGCCCTCCTTAGATCCGCCACCTCAACTCAGCCATCTCAGCTGTTCTCAGTTAGAAACAGCTTGTCTTTAAGATAAAAAATCTCTGTAATATGTAGCCAGGGCCATCTTGTGAAAAAGAATTTCCTACTTAGTTTTTAATATTAAAAAAAGCGCTACTTTTTTCTTCTAATTTTAATTACAGAGAGCACACTGTTCACTTTGATACTTAAATCCATTATCTGCAGGAGGCAAAAGCAGTCCTTTGAGTATTACACTCACTGCTGTCAGATTAACAAAAAATCCTGCTTCATACCTGATCAGCTGTCAGAGATACAATTTTAGTCCTCGTCCCAGAGATGCCAGAGATTCACAGTGCCTGACATTTCTTTAAATGCTCCTGGTGGTTACAGTGCTTCTCAAATGCTGGGCACAGCAAGAAAAGCCTTCCCACAATTGTAACTCTTCACAGCTGCTCAAAACTATTAAAAGATGTTTAGAAAAACAGTACAAAATTTTAGGAAAACATTAACACTGCAGTAAATTCTCAAATAGTTCGATGCTGCCAAAAGAGCTAGAGAATAGGAAAAAACAAACTTAAAAAAAAAAAATAAAAAAAAAAACAGAAAAAAAAAGAGGGGGAAGAAGAAAATCCTCCAGTACTCAGCCAGATAAAAAAGCAGAAGCAGATTATTTTATGAGGTAGCAGTAAATAAACTGTAATAAGTATTCCAAGTATGTTGATGTCTCTGGGTCTTAGAAATAAAAAAAGGAAAAAAAAATCTCCCTTTTCCTTCTAAGCCAATCTATGGCATTCAGTATTTGGCCCCATAATGACCTCAAAATATCAGGCAAGAAAGAAAAACATCTGAACATGAATTAGTGACTGAAAGATTACACATTAGCAAGTATTTCCCAAACAACATACACACATCATGACCTATGTTCTCAGAACATGCTACTACTCAAAGGAAAAAAATATGATGCATTAAATCTTATGGGTATTGGCTTACTGGTGACAAAGCCCCATACTGCTCGCTCACTTCAGAAATTCTATTGATACTGGCAGGAGCTTTTGGGCTGTAGAAATGCCTAAGTTTGGCATGAGAGATAGGGGGTTACTACTCCCTAGTTGTCACTTTTTCTCAGTAAGTGATAAAGCTCTGACCGGACTGCCAGACCTACCTAAGGGCATGTGACAGGATGCCTTCCTTTGGGGACTGATAATCTCTAAATGGGAGACTTGAAATTAGTTTCTTACAGAGCTGCCTTTTCTAATGTGCTCAATTTTGCTTCAGAGTCTAAAAAACCAGAGCAAGACCTAAAAGGTACGAAGAGTGCAGATACTGCTAACACATCAGAAAAAGCATCAGATCAAGGTAAGGGTTGGGGATCCTGGCGCTCTTTACAGCATCCAAGCCACCTAATCTGCCTACAGGTGCTTATAGGAAGTATTTTGACACTGGTTACACAGACAGCTTTACCTGCCCCATCCAATCTCCTCTCCACAGTCCTTTTCCTACCAAACCAAACTGCAATGGTGCTTGAAGGACTTCTGCTAATTCAGGGAAGAGGGCACCCACAGAGTTTAATTTCTCCCTGTGCTTTGGATGAGTTCAGGTTTTGTGAACTTGAAAATCTTTCATTATGGTTCTTGGCAATCTCCTGTGCAGGGCACGTGCCCTGCAAACCCTTTGAAGATACTGTGAAAGAGATGGTGCCTACAGGAGCACTGGGAAACAGCGACCCCTCAAGAGCCCTCCCCTTGTGTTAAAGGATCCATGAGAAACCCAGCCAACATGCACCAAGGCAACCGCTTTTCTCTGCTCTTACTATGCTGTTTCCTAGGTTTTCTGCTAATACTGTTAGCTTCCAGCTTCCTTGCTCTCACAGACTGGGGTATAAAGCTGGCTGGTGTGCCTCTTCCCTACTCCAGCAGCACAGGATCACAGGAGAAGACTCACTGTGCCCTCTGTTTTCTTTCTTTTAGCACAGTTTCATGGAGCAGTGCACCATTCAGCCCAAAAGGAGCCATTCATGCTGATTTTTTCAGCTGAGTTGTTTTGTTTTTCTTCTGAGCCCTCTTTCAGCGTTATTCCATTAAAACTGAGATCTGAGTTTTTCACTGCCTAGCATTAGGTGATAATTAATCCACCAGACAGTTTCACAACGATGCCTTCCAAGAGGAGAACATCCAGAAACAGCAATAAAGTACAAGCTTGTGTTGTGCAGCAGTGAACAGAGTGTGCACCATTCCCTTTCAATGTAGACAGTGTGTCAGGCCATCCCCAGGGCTATCGGCAGGGAGGAAAGGAACAAGACCAAGGTTAGCATGGAATATATTTTAGGGAAGTTTTTTCTAGCTAGATGGAAAAAATAACAGTGAAGAACCTTTTTTGAGAAAATTACTTGGAAGAACCTAAGCACATTAACAATTTTTATAAGGATATTTAGGATGTATATTTTGTAACTAGAATTGTCAGTGTTCTCACAACAGATGGTATATTTTAAAAGTAATAGCAACTGTGAGATGAGTCAAACTTAGATGAGATTGGCGCCTTCCAGGTGGTGCTCTCCCCCACTCCCCTCAGCCAAAGCCCTGACACTCCCTGGTCTGACTCTGACCCACTCCCCCAAACCCTCTTTATCTGAAAGTTGTCTTTCTGTCAAAAACATTTCAGTGCTGCAATATTTTTCTGGTCTATGACTCAGATTGGCCATCTTTACTACCAGATGCCGGCTGATTTCCATTTATATGGACCTTCTAAGTGCTTAATTACACTGAGAAAAGATGATGCCAAAACAGGATTTGCAACGGCCTGGTTGAGCCATTTCATAGGTCTGAGACATCTGTCAGTTTGATAAGTGTTGCTGGCCAAAGCAGAAAAGTGTAGGGGGAACATTAATGCTGCAACAGGCTGTGGTCAGCACCCTCTGAGAGCAGAGCGTCCCGCAGGCACCTGCAGCACACATCCGCGTTGAAGGCACTAATGGCTCCACAGATGGGGATGCTTGTAGGCATCCTGAATAGAATGCCAGTTTCTGGGCTGCCTTAAACATTGAGCGCTGCTGCTGACGCTTCCGTACGTGTCACACGTCCAGCCACAGTGACGTGTCAATATTCCTACAGGGGACACAGTCCGCAAAGAGTATCAGACAACTCCAGCGCCGACCCCAGCCACACAAATGGCCACCACAACCCCCACTCCGACGAGCACGACGACAGATCCTTCCACCACAGTGCCACAGCCAACTACAACCCCTGCAGCAACCAGAATCACAGCAGCTCCAGCCAAGACTAGACCTGGACCACACAGGGTCAGAGATATGGGTCAGTAGCATGGATGTTTGCATTACTTTCCTCCAGACTGACAGCTTTCCTAAAATTTAGGGAACAAGATATACAGTTGGATATACCATGATTTAGAGGATCACGAGTTCAGAAATTTAATGTAGAAATACTAGGAGTGGAAAAAAATGTGTAAATCCAGCAGACCAATTCATGTGAGAGTAAGCTCTCCATCCCCAAATGCTGTGATGATTTTCAGGTATAGAAGTAAATAAATAGTTCTTTGATTCTCATTTCTAGACTGAGAGTTCAACAGACAAGTGAAGACTCATTTTAGATTTAATTTTGTGATAACTTTCAATAGATTAAAGTTGTAATATATTTTTTTGCATCAGCTTTTGAACTTTAAAGATTAAAACATTGTGAAGGAATTCTCATACTTTTTTTCCCCCACCTGATTTTCCTTAATCTTTCCTTCTCCGTTTATTATTATTCATTAGCATCGTGGGGGTTTGCTTCAATAGCTGAAAATTAAAATATCTTAATTTTAGGTTCTAGCAGTGTCCACCCAGCGTACGCATCTGTGGTAGCTGCAGCAGCAAGTAAGTATGGTGAAGTAAATATGCCACAAGGCATGCAGCACAGTGTATTTTAGGGCAGCAATGATTCAATAACCTTTCAAGCCTCAGCAAACTCAGTGACTGAATCCAAGTCTGGATTTAAATTGAAAAACACACGCTTGGCCTGAATGTCAAAGATGCTGATCACCCACAGTTCTGAGGAAGCCTTTCTAGTGAGTATCTGCCCATTTCAGCTGTGACAAATCTGTGTTTTGCAAAACTTGAGACAAGGATTTTGCTGTTTGAATCATGTTTTCCTATTACTTCCTTCTGTCATACTCTTCCAAAGGGAGACTTGATTTAATTGTAAAATACACAATGCAGAGGGCAGCATAGCCATCCAAGCTTAGGGCTGAAAGCTCTGAAATGCTGACATACATTAAAGCACTCTTCTCTCAAAAACCTCAGGCTGTGGTTCTGAGCCTGGCATAATGTGACGTTATTCCTGGCTTGCCACTTGTTATTGACAGCAGAATGGCGGCTGCCCAGAGCTCTGCATCGTGGTCCAGGAGCCTGCTCCCAATCCAGCCCACAGCCTGCAATGCAAGTATAGAGAGGTGGTTTTCCATACACTGTGCAATTGCTCAGCTGTGCAGTCAAGAAAAGGAGAATATTTTCAACTGTTTGAAAGGTTCTGAGCATGGGGATGTGATTGCTTCTGAGTGAAAAGGGAGCTGGGCTATCATTAGCTTTCATGCTCCATAGCTATTTCTGAGTGCTTTTAACTCAGCTTTCCTCTGACATACATTACTGCAGTCATCCCCACTGCCAAGTAATTCACAGCCAAGAACATGGCAGGGCAAGAATCTTTTGGGTAACTAAGATCTTGAAGGGAAGCATAATTAAGTAAAATTCAGTTGTGAGTGCAGAATAAAGGCAGGAGCTGGAGGGGTTAATCTTATCAAGTCAAATGTGCAGGTAGGTATGTGCATGGCAGGATTTACAGAAGTGACCACACGATTCAAAGGGGTTTAAATTCTGTGGAAATATGCATCATTTGGTACCTAATGTGCCTGTTAACTTGGTTCTGCTTGTTGCTTTCTTTTCTATTTCCTATTCCCACAGGCTAAGCACAGAGCAGACCTTTACTATCTTTACTAGCGTTTAGGAAACCCTGTTTGAGGTTCCCCAGTCAGGAAGAGATGCATGTTGAGAGTAAAGTTTTGGCAACACCAATATCAGTGGGAAAGTTGTGCTTGTCTTTAATAGACAAATAATTTAGTCAAAAAAATTGAAAACAAGCCCCAAACAACAACAAAAAAACCCCAAAAAAACCAACCAAGGACCCCAAAACAAAAACCTCACAAATTTTCCAATGCTTTCAGTGGTCACTTAATTGTAATTTGGATCTATCTTTCTTCACAATTTTCTTTTCTGAAGTTCTAAGCATAAATTAAGTCCCAAAATATTAAAGTGATCAGAGCTAAGAATAGGCTATTGTGAGCTGGAGTGGTAGAGACCCACCTCTGATTTCAGAGACTTCATTTCTAGGATTATGTCCAGCATGTCAGTACCTGATATCTGGCTTCCTGAATTCTCCTGACCCCTCTTGATTCCGAAAGAGAACAGCTGGATAAATAAAAAAATACAGAAAGTACAAATACAATTTTGATGCTATGACCATACATAAAGCAGTTTGTCAGTTTTTTCTGTCTGAGGAGCATTTAGGACCCAGTGCTATTATTCAGGCCAGAGTTTCTAGTTGTTGGTCTTAACCAGAGTTTGGCTTGACTGAATGGAATCAAATGTTCTCCCTTCCATCCTGGTTCACAGAGACTCACAGATCTACCTCTCACTGCGCATTGGTAGTTTGCCTGCAAAAGACACCTCAGAGGTAATAGCTATGAAACAGCACAGTCAGGATGAACACACCGTTTCCGTTTCCAGCCACTGGTACTGGCAATAGTCCACAGAAGCAAAAGAAAAGCAGGACTTGCAGATTAGTTCATGCTGTTCTTTCCCCTTTATTTTCTATTTCTCAAAGATAGAGTAACATAAAAAATAATGAGTCACTGCTGCATTGCCAGACCCCTGCTTCAAAGACTTGGTATGCCAGAACTGCTAAATGAAAAAGCATTAATGTGACTAGTGTGCCATATGACAGCTGGTTCCTGCCTGCCCTACTAGGGCTTCCGCCTCTGTCCAACAGCAGTTAACCCAGCACATTCCTAAGGGCCACAGGCTCACTTGTTCTGTCCCATCTCAGCTCTCCAAGCAATCCTTTCTTGCACAGCAGCTTGGACCCTCGATGAGGACTGGGACTAAATCCAGTGCTTCTGTCAACACTGCAGTCATAAATCATGTCACGATCCTTGGTGCCATGTTGAAGCACTGAGCTGGCCACCAAGCATCAGGCAGCGATCGCCTGGGTACCCTCAGGTGAGGCGCTGTCCTGCCCTCTGAGTCCAGATGGGTTCAATGGCTGCATCTATTTTCAGACAGGGACTCTAAGCTGGGCACTGCCTACCATGGTACACCACACAGATTTCATCCCCAGCTGTGACTTAACAGGGCAGTAAAGAGAAAAGTATTGGAAGGACAAGAGACAGTGGTAGTGTAAGTGCTAGAGAGGGCATTGAAAGCTCTTCTCCAGCAGGAAGACCAGTAGGGCTCATGCCTTCAAGAAGCACTGGACGAACATTCCGTCCTGGCATTAAGGAGAACAGCTGGTGTTTATTTTTGGATGCTGCCTTTCTCCCCAAGTTATCCCTAACTACTTAAGCCCATCAAGGGTGCCGACCAAGTTGCAGATGGCCAGGCATGTTTTGTGCACAGAGTAGCCGCTTTTCCTCTCAAATCAGTTGTTGTACTATACAAGGTTCACTCTAAACTGCACATAAACTGCTGTTCCCACCATTTCCTGCCTCCATGCCTCCCTGCTCACCACAGCACTTGCTCCCAAGCAAGGTTTCTCTGCTCCACTACTTTGATTTTTGACCCAGTTCTTGGAATTTGCTCAGTGACTGTCCATCTCCAGTTTGTTACAGACTTCTCCTTGTCCCAGCTCAGCCTCCAGCTTGCACAGAGCTCTATTCTAGTGAATGCATATTCCCATGCCACAGCCTCAGTGGCATCACAGATTTGAAGGAAGAACAAGCCTTGCAACCTGGAAGTGCAATTCCAGCTTTTCCTCATCTGCCACCACCCCAGCCAACAAAAGCATGGCAGAAAGCAGCTTACTGCAGGGATGGGGGTGATGTGCCTTTGGGAGGTACAGCAAGAGGGAGCAGCCCCACAGCCCAGCACAGTCAAAGGTGCATAGAGAGAAATCCACATTGCTAACATTAAATTAAAATTTAAAAGTGGCATAAAATACTTGGGCACTGAGGTAATTTCTCTTTTACCCTCTTGTACTGTTTCCACTGACCTTGTAAAGAGTGTTAGATACACATTGGGGCTCAGTCATGGCAAACATGAAACAAGGGCAGCTCTGAGACTCAGAGTTAATTTTTTACCACCACTTTGGCACATACTGATCTCCTGTGTGTAAAGCCTGCCCTGCACAACCCCATACAACACTGACACACTGACTGCTACACACACAGATTTTTCCCTCCAAAATCTGAATACTCAGCCTGGTATATCAGTGGTCCATCTGGAACCTTACAAGCTTAGAGTTTAAAAGCCTTGCTAGTTTTGGCAGATGAGCCCATTACTTCTATAAACAGAATCTCTTTGGCATCTGGAGTTTACAAGGTCTCTCAGGACAGCTCCTAGAAATCCCATCAAAGGCCTTCTAGTGGTCTGGAAGGTTCAAGTTTGGGTTAAACACAAGCTATTTATTGTCACCTAATTTTGCAATGTCAAGTTCCCAAGGAGCAGCAATTCCTGTTTTCTGAGACAGTCATTCAAAATGGTCTCATTGATGACATCTTATTGATAAAATAACCTCCTGGCCCCCTGTCCAGCGTTCACAGTCAGCTAGAACATTCCCACTGATTTTGCCAGGCTTTCAAATTAATCTTTCTCAGAAAACTAATGAATAAAGGCTTGTTAAAGGATAAGTTTGTTAACAGGCTTCTTAAGGATAATTAATGAAATGAAAGGCATGATTAAAGACATGGTTTCATCTGCAAATGTTTTGAGCCTTTAGTATTTTTGAACAATGGGAATTTAATAACCCAATCACATTTAAAAAAGCCTTTTGTGTAGAAGACATGTCAGACGCATGAATTCTCCTACATTATTTTTCCACTGTCACATTACTTACAGTCTACGTGCTTGCTCATATCCACTTAACCTCTGCAGAAAGGGTAGTATCTGGTCTGGGGGGTTGTTTTGGCATTGGGGTTAAAATCTTCCTCACACAACCAGGACAATTGGATGGCACTGAAGTAGAGATAAACTCAGATCACCAGTGTGAGTGAGAGAAAGAAAATTACAAAGGAGAGCAAACCACAGAACTAACTGACGATATTTTAAATGCAGACAAGAGACCTTTACAAGTAATATCCATAACTGAAGGGAATGTTAACAAGGCTAATCTGTATGACAGACAGAGCAAGACAATCCTTTTTAAGCAGGCTCAAAATATATAGTTAATATCTAAAAAAGTCTATTAATGACAACTCTATACATGAACCATTAACTCTGACAGCTATAAAATGAGATTCAGTGAAAAAGCTAGGTAGGAGTAGTACTGAACCAAATACAGTTCAGTAAACAAATCACAGTTTTCCACTTTGATGTCTACTTAGGACAGGTTCAGGCTGCACAAGGAAGAGGACAGAATACAGGTATGTTTTAATTTAACAACAACCAGTAGATTTTTACTGCTCGAATACTAGATAATCTTGTGTTTAAGTTTCATGTCTAACCAATATAATATTTTCAAAGCATTCAGGGGCACTTCCACCTCTGCAAGTAACAGGAATATTTTACGACACAGTACAGGTAAAGGTATTACAATCCTCCTCTATTTCCTCCTTGCAGGTATTTTTACCATTTACATCTACAAAGTCATGCAGTAATGCACTGTTTTCCCCTCCTAACCTTGTTCATAGCAGGATGCAGTGAGAGAAGATATCACAGTGGTTATTGTGTGACAGTAGTGTAACTTTTAAGGAAAAAAGTAAAAAAGAGCATAGAATTGTTCTCAAAACAGTAATCTAAACTAATTTGTAGAGGTCTTTTATAACATTTGCTATTTCAAAATGAGAGGTGAACATTGTATCTGTGTAAGTTTACAGGACTAAGACCTGACCCAGTTCACAGGCCCTAAGCATGGTCAGCATCCCAGGACTCACTGGCAATTGTTCCAGTGGACCAGCTAATAGCTGCACTGGGCAGCACCTACCAACATTTAAACTCTTTTGCCAGCCTCTTTCAGTACCTTTTTTTTTTTTTTTAATTAATTCATAGTTTCTATCTTCTGTTTCTGTATGATTTGAGAACATGCAGAAAGACAATCTGGAGCCACTGCATCACAGCCTTGTGATGATGCTTCTCTCTCCTCACCCACTGACGTCCACTGTCATCTATTTAACCCCTTGCCTCTTTGTCCGATCACACAGGTGCTCAGCGCCAAGAGCCTGCTGCCACCTTCCAGAGGGCTGCCAGCTCTCCAGTCCACCTGGGTGAGCAAGACTGATAGCAGCAGATTTCCCACTCTTTTCAATAGTTTTAGCAATCACAGATTAGCCCTTGTACTGCACATTGTTTTCCTGCATCCTGGAGGAGGACCAGGGCAAGACTCATGCACTGAATGCCAACTAGCAGATTCCTGAAAGGGAAAGGCAAAGGATAGCTCACTCACTGGTGACCTGTTGTTTCAGGCCGTGGGAATCAACATCTACAAAGTGTTTTCAGTTTTTCTTATTTGTTAGTCAAAACAGTCGAACAAACAACCAGCTCTGTGCAGCCTATCAGGTCTTCCATAGAGCTAGATCTTCTGTTCCTGTGGTTCCCAGAAACTTCTAGGCCGACAGTGAAAGTAGAAGTTGCTTTTAATACTGAGGGTAGAAACACCACCTGTACTGTTCTCTCTTCCTGGAAGTGCAATTGACCCTTCCCCAGCAAGCAGCTCAGTCAGCAGGCACTTTGCAAGGCCTACAACAACTTCCCAGGGGCTCCAGAGCTCTCAGCACACATGCCAAGCACTAACTCTCCCTCAATGCACAGTAGAGTTTCTCAGAGACAGATTTTGTCTGGCAGCGCCCAGGGTGGGGTGCGGGATGGGAGCCGTGCTGCTGCAAGGCTGCACCGGGGCTGCAGGCCCACAAAGCCCCAACAAGGGCAGCAGAGCAGGTTCAGTGGTGGTCCCAGGATGACCTGACAGCCCAGGCTGCCAGGCAAGTCCCCAGCAAAGAGGCAGGTCTGACCAGCTGAGGCAGGGCACCAGGTATGTGAGGCAAGGTCTGGGTCAAGATAGCAAGACACAAGCCTAGGCACGGGTACAAGGAGCAAAGGTGAGGGTGTGCACCTCTGTGCTGTCCCACAGATGCTTCCCACAGCCCTGGCCAAGGCAACTGCTGTCCTGTACTAGTGCTGACCTCTGGCAAGGGCAGCCAAACCCTCTGGGGGGGGAGAGACTCCAGTAGATGAAGGTGTCACTGGCCCTGAGGGCTTTGGTGAGAACTGGGAATCACAGGAGGAGTACTGTGGCAGGGAAGAGCCAAGAGTCATTCACATTGAGATTAGAGGATGTTATTATGCAGGATATGTTATTATCTTTCCAGATAATTCCAGCCAAGTAATCTCACCCAGCAATCTCTTGGTCAAAATGACAATTTGTAGTTGACCTAGTTGCAGCATATTTAAAATGCCCTTGTCCTAAGATGTACTCCATTCCCTCACTTTTCTACTTCTACTCCTTTCAATCTCCTTCTCTTCCTTGTGTTTTCCATCTGTATTTGTCTTTCTCCTACTTTTTTGGCCATTCCACAGGATGTGCTGGCTAATTCTCAGGTTAGAAAAACAGGAGAATACTGCTGAGTCTTATTTGAATCAAAGTCAGTGTTTGAGCCCACCTAATTGCTTAAGGTACCTTAAGGTCACCCTAAAGTGATTACAAAGCACCAATTTCCCATCAAAATCATTCTGTTTTCTTCATCGCAGAACGAGAAGGAAAATACAAACACACAGTTGCTGTATTCCCCTTTTTTCAGACCAGAATGCAGCAGCACAGATGTGTTGCTTTCAAGCAGCAAATTTTTCTAACAACCAAAGGAAAATTCCTGAACAAGTCCTTGCTTTCTTGGAAAGGCAGGTTGCTCTTCTTGATCCCACCAAGTGTGTGCAAACAGCAGTGGTCAGCTCTGAGGGCTTGGCCGTGATGTCGAGGAACTTCCTTTCATCAGCACAGGTTGCCAAAAAGGTGTGCTGGGAAAACGCCTTCCCCAACACACCAGTTACTTGTGCAATGCACATGAACTCTCTTGAAAACCCATACCCACTTAGTCTCGAGTTTTCAAGAATGTTTTTCAAGGCAATTATCCTGAAGAGTTTTGGTGGTGGTGTCTTTTTTTTTAAAGAGACCAATCTTGGAGTATTTTAAAAATCAACCATTTTTTTTATGGGCATCTTCAAGTGAGGGAAAAAAGCACCTATAAAATAGTCATTTTACTTTCAGATGTGTATTTCATGGACAGCTTTCTTCATTATGTGTCTAGGACAATATGCAAGAAATAGAGCTTTTGCCTAGATAAACAGGTCACTCAAAAAACTGTATATCCTGCATAATTGCAGCCAGCTACTCCAAATCCTTGGTACTTATCTTGTATTCTTGGTACTTACCTTCTTCATTAGGATAGTAGACTGCCACAGAAAGTTCTAAATGGATGAACTGCGAAGACTGGTTGAAGAAGCAATAGACAGCTCCTACCCACAGGGATTTGGACAGACTAGAGTACCTATGGACATCTGAGCTGTCAATTGTTAATCTACAAAAACCTCAGCATTGCTCCTACTGATAAAAAAAAGGTCTTTTTCAGCATCTGCCTGTCTTCCTGAGAAGCATCTGCCTGTCTTTTGTAAGCAGTCAGAGATTTTAAAGAAGCCTGGCTTCTGAGGGTTTTCCCTGACAATGAGGTGGCAGCAGAAACAAACCTGTGACACGTGAGATGGGCACATTCCATTGCTCTGATCCATCAGTGCACATCCCTACATCTGAGGAAGAGAAAAGGCAAATCTTTATGCAACTCCTCAGCTGGTTCCACATGCCATACAGTTCCTACTGCTTTAAACACGTTTGCCACTGCAGCTCACAGAGCAGCATATTTGTACAGAAGACTCGAGAAGTGCAGGGTATTCTTCATAATTTGCTCTTTGTCTGGTTTTTCTTTTCAGCTGATCAGGATGAAAAGCAGCTTCATATGAATCTTCCTTTTTCACAGTCACTGCTCCTCCAGCCTGGGAGGGGGAAGCACACCTTTGGAGATTATCTACTCACAAACTGGTTTCACTGAAATTTGTTCTTCTCAGTGACAGCATTCAGGAGACATGCTGGCCACTCTGATAATAAATGAGCATCAGTTCTTCTCTGTGGGTAGGCTCCTCCTGCTCTGCAACCACCACCCCTAGCTCCTGTCACTGCTATTTGCTCATGACTCTGCTGAAGGATGTATAAAACTGGCAAACAACACCGCCAGAATATAGAAATATTCCTCCTGGTTTTCCTCTTGTTTCTTTTCCCATTACCCAAGCCTGCCTTCCTTTTACCTGATTTCTCCTCCTAAGAAAAATCAAAAAAAAAAAACTTCTGTGTGCATCATGATTGACTTAACCCTTCACTTTCCTCAGTTTTTAGACCCTTCAATAGGGTGTTTAAGTAGTGCTCAGCATAAGACGGGAAATCACCCTAGCAATGAAACACGACAGGGTTCCTCCTACCCTAAGGGATACCACACATCTTATTCAGTCATCAGGCTCATCCGACAAGTCTCCCTCCCAATGAGAAGCTGATAGCACCTCATGGGAAAGGCAGTCCAAGGCCAAGGTCAATGCTCTCTCTAGGCTGGAGGACACTGGCAAGGCCCTGCATAGCTTTGTTGAAGCCTCCATTGTAGTCCACCCACTGGCTCTAGTCAAGAGCACACTAGCTCTGTGCAGCTTACTGAGTCTTCAACAGAGTTAAATCTTTTCTTCCTGGGATTCCCAGGAACTGTTTCTGTCCTAGTCAGATGCAAGGACTTTCATCTGGCTGCGACCCAGAGCAAAACATGGCTTTTTGGGAACATCTTTCAGAAGGTTCCAAAACCAAAAAACATTATTTATAAGGGCAGCAATTTTGTTGAAGTTATCCATGACTAATAAGTGGCAAGCAATTTTTAGACAACTTCTTTGTGTTTGGGTGGGCTGAGGGGATAAAGAAATCTGTAGATGAGAGACACTTGCAGATTTTCAGTGAAAAACGACCTAAACAAAAAAAATATATACTGGGGTCTGTGCCTCAGTATCAATGTAATTTAGAGGAACAAGACCAAAACAGATCTAGAGACGTTTTTTTTAAAACTAACCTTAAAAAAGGTTAGTGCTCTGAGGGAAGTGATACAAGGCTCCAAATTATGGCCTGAAATGTGCACATAAATGTTCTCAGGTTTACTGATTTCCTCCGCTCCTAAGTTGTTAATATAAGTTATTGTCTGAACTGACCTTTTTAAATTGAATCAGAACTTTGTGATCTCTAGTATTTGCACTATTATCAGTAATAGGGTTTTTTTTTCTCTTTCATGTGTGAAAGCAATGGAAATAGACTCATGGAAACCTGGACTGAGCCTTTTTGACACAGGTAAATATTTAAAGCATCTAGTAACTAGTCTGGGAATAAGTGGTTTCCACCACACACGGGAAAAGCTAGATCTATTTATTCATTAGGCCCATGACACTGGTGATAACAATCTCATTTTTAGAAGTAATTACAGCATTTAAAATTATAAATAAGGTATGTTGTTTACATTTTAGCAGATTATTCTGTGCTTTCATCACTCTTGAGTTCCTGCCTAAAGCAGGAGCAGAAGAGATGAGCTCTGGAAAGAGTTGGCAGCTACACTACAGGAAAGAGGTTCTAACTACTGAAATCCATTTGTAAATGAGAAGGTATTTTGAGAATGCGACAGCTGAGATCACAGTTTAGAGCTGCAATCAGTGAAGAACATGACAGATTATCCTGATGTCAATGTACTTAGGGAATACATTCAGATAAGAAAAGGAGGGTTTATGTCAAACATAAAGACTAATGAACATCACTGAAATTTTCTGACATTTTAGCCTTAAAAGCTGATAATATGGAGATAAGAATATTTTTATGAGTACTGGTGAAGCAAAAAAACCCCCTTACATTCGTAACAGGCTCTAGTAGCAACAAGACCAAGACTTGTGCAACCCTTAATCAGGAGCAGTTCCCAGCTGCATATCCCTTTTCTTGGGAACATTAAAAGCAGACTACACAAGGTACAGACCAATTCACAACGTGGTGCTCTCCCTCTTACAAGGGACCTGACCATCCAATATAAGAGGTCTTTCCCACCACTGGTTTTGATGCTGTGGAGAGGGCTGTGCTGGCAGCCCTTGCAAAGGCCATTTCCTTGAATACTCTTCTTACTTCAAAGCCATTAGTGTGCTTATTCAGGAAAAGCTACAGCACGAGGGCCAGGGTGCAGAGGGATATTTTGAGGCAGAAAATGACAGATTGCATTAAATGCAATGAATGGTTGGGCATGGGGGAAGGGATGTTGTATTAATAGTTTCTCAGCAACTGAAGTGCCAGCGTAGACCAGTGTGATAAAGTCTGATGAATTCAGATTGTCACTTCAAAGGAGTGGTTTCTGGCGTGGATGTAATCACTGCTGTCTTACTTAAATGAATGGGAAATCTAATCAGTATGGACAGCTGTGACAATCAGTGAAGGGAACTTTAATTAGCATGGCGTAGACTGCCCATGCAGTGAGTTGAAATTCCCATGGCAATACCGACAATAAATTGGACTGGCAGGACAGGGAGGCCCATAGAGACTGACCACCTCCCCAATTAGTTGGGGAAGAGTATTTGGTGGGTGACCTTATTGTTCCACTAAGAACAAATCAGCCAGCTGACCTTCAAGAACTGATAATTGCACTGGCAAATAAAAATGAAAAATGCTGCACTGCTAATGTCAGCTGTATGCCTGGGAAAAGAATATGGATTTTACAGGATGTACATAAATGCATGAGGCAAATAGCTAACTATGAATTATCCTTCATATACAATTTAGTTGCTAAAATGGATGGCACATGTTAATTTCTAGTTTCACTGCAGTGTTAAATCCACCTACTTTCTGTTCTGCAAATAAGGCAAGGTGGGGAGGGGGGAACTGCACATATGGGATACCAAGCTGGCACACGTGAGGTATGCAGGGTGCAGGCTGCAGGATGAAGTGTGGCTTTGGTCTGTTGCTGAGGAACTATTATGTGCCTGTGTAATTAAAGCCTGTACTGGAATATACACAGTCAGGAAGGCAGGCTGATGGCTGTTTCAGGTTAAAAAAAACCAAACCAAATCATTGTCATCCATGTGGTTGACAAAGAGAGGCGGTGCATGGCCAAGTCATGTTGCCTTTAACTTCCACATCAGATAAACTAACCATAAACTTGCATAAGATTTGCCTTCCTTCAAAGGCAGGTTTGGTCCCTGTCAGCAAGACCTTCAGGCCTGAGAGAGGTCAGAAATGTTTCATGCAGTAGATATCACTGGATGGAACTGTTTGGTGTCACACCTGTTCCATGTCTTTTTTCCTCAGTCAGGAAGAAGTGGCCAGCCCCAGGCAGTGCTGCCCCAGCACCACCACTCTGCCTCTCCCTGCTGGCGTTTCCTCCATCCAAATGGGCTCCCACGGGCAAATACATAACACCAGGTGCACTCTTCCCTGCTCCTTGCCTGGGAGCTCATCCCCAGTGTGAGGCACAAGCCAGCCTGTTTGTGCTGGACAATAGCTCCAGCCATAAGAGATGAAGCCAGTCAGAGCCTGGCTTGCCAGCCTGCTTTTGAACACATCCAGCCTGCTCTGGCACAAGAGGCCCAGCTCCACTAACTGTGGGAGAGAGGCATTTCTGTCACAAGAGCCAGTGCCAGGATGGGTGGAGAGCTCCTATTCCCAGTCCAGAATGTATCCTGTCCAAAGTTTGGGCAGGAGCACAGGGAAGCTGCATGTCGGTCTGCAGGCACTGCAGGTACCACATACACAGTGACTAAAAGCAACACCAGCCCTGGGACTCTCCTAACCTGGCCAGACACAGCAGGAACATTCTCACACAAAACACACAAAGCAATCACTAACTCTTGCTGTAAACCAAGTAGGGCAACTCTTTGTGCCCTTTGCCTACTTCACTCACAGGCAGCCCCGTGGGCTCCCATACAAGGCCAAGCACAGTGCTCCAGCTAGTTCCACGTCCTGGTTCTAGCAACAGGCAACAGCAGATGCCTGGGGACAAGCAAAGCAGAGGGAAATCACTGCTTTGCTGCTGCTGTTAGCAGCTCTGTTTAGTCCCTGCAGTAGAAACTTTCTGCACTGGCAGCTGAATTTCAAACTGAGAAGCCAAAGCACCCCTGTCCAGTATGCAGTATGCTGCAGCCTCCCAGCAGGGATCAGGTACCAATCAGGTCAGCTTTACACCAGGTCCTGCATATTTAGGCTTAATGCAAACGTGGCCCCGACCCAAAACTATGCGTAGCTTTCAGCATGCAGCTAGAAGGACTCAAAAATGTTGCATTTGACAATTATGAGAGGTCAATTTTTAGACATAACTGGAATAGAAATAGGAGTGATTACAGAGGAGGATAGAGCTGGTACTTCCCTCAATTTTCTTCACAGTACTCTGCCTTATTATGGCTTGGTCCTTAATACCTTCAGCTTAGGCTGTTACACCTCCTATCATATTTAGGTGTTGACCTTACCTGATGTCCCTATACATACCAGTGATGCTCTCATGCTCGGCTTGCTCATGGCTGGCTGTTGTGGAGAGACAATCTCTGTGGTACCTAGTAATTTCTCATACTTTTCTTTATAAAGCTCACGCTTTCTAAAATTACCTTTTCACTGTGTGTCTGAAATCAGTGATCTTTCCTCAACTTACTTGGTGATTAAGATTTAAGAAAGTCTTCCTCCTACTTTTCTTAAAAAATCTAACATGCAATTTACAAAAATAATAAATTGCTGTTCTGCTGTTCTTTAGACCAACAGCTTTCTTGGTGAGTGTTCAGTTTGTAGCTTGTCTAATTGTTGCTGTCTCTTCCGAGGATTATCCCAGCTAAATCCCCTTAATCTCGTCATGCTGTACTGAAAAGAAACAGCTCTGCGCTTGCTTGGGAGATGCTGGACTGTAGGAGAGTCCTGCCAGACATTCAAGTCATGAGTGAAGTTCAGCATTTTTAGACCTTCTGATGCCAGCCTGATGGTGTGCTGTGAGTCAGTACCTTTCACAAGGACATCAACTCATATTTTCAAGGCTGCTACCACCATTCTACTACCTCACTAGAATCCACTAGTGACCCATGAGACTTTCCCTTGAGTTAACAGTAGCTCTCTTACCCTTCTCTTTTATTCTTTGCAAAACAACCCAGTCTTCTGGGGGCACCTGAGGAGCTGTGCCTTGCATTGCTTCCCCAGCTGTAATGAGCCGGAGTGAGCCGCTGCCTGCACCTTCCTCTCCAGACAGAAAACAACGCGATAAATCTGTTAGCCATGCACCCACTTCAGACACTGTGCAGCTCATTGCAAGGCACCGTGAGCCAGCGGGGTGGCAGTGCTGGCTCTCAGGGGAAGACTGCTGGGAGTCACTGTCCCACACCGTGGCCACCAGCCTCTGCTCCTGAGGAGCCTGCTGTTTGTGCATGATGCTCCCAAGCCCTTGCAGTTAGGGGACTGACTCCCAAAGGGGAGCACCTCAAAGCTGGTGCTAGGAGAGATTTTTGTGGTGTTCCTAGAAATGTCTCTGCTCTTGTTTCACCCCGGGAGTGATGTAGATGAAAAAGGGTAAGCTCCAAGGATGTTCTCCCCATCCTCATTTCCCTCCCCCATCAATCCTCAAGTCAGGGGGTCTCTGCAGTGACCCTGTTGCCTGTTTCCTTAAAGCACAGGGGCAGCCACCAAGCACACACTGATAGATCCTTTCCTCTCTCTGTTTAGGCTTCAGTTCAAAGGAAGAATTGAATCCAAAGCCACTGGAATCCATCTCTCAGGGGAATCAGAGTATGTACTTCAGAATTAACTTCATAATTAAGCGACGTTATTAATTACATATTGCTAGAATGCATTCAAATTAAACAGCAAAAGGTAAGTTTTCAAGAAAGCCCAAGAAAATCCAGGAGCACAATTTTCCCTTGCAGGGAAAAAGTGAGCACTCTCTGCTGACCCCTCTTATACACAGAATTGTTTTTTGCTCCTACAGGGAAGGAAATAACAGCCAAAATTTAGCTTACCTGGGCAGTGAGATAGTGGCTGCTCCCTACCACCTCTTCCCAGGCAGTAGCAGCTCCATGCTCCCAGTGTGCAGAGCTTCATCACTCAGGTACTTTGGTGGCAGAGGACAGCAATCCAGTGTGCTGCAGCCAGGGTTAGGTGAGCAAGTCCTGCTGACCAGAGCAGGCTCCCATGGCTGTGCTGTGTGCGGGCACCCTTCCCACAGCAGTGGGTGGGAGGGAAGGAAACCACCTGAGAAAGGGACCCAATGCCTGCCACAGCCAGGAGAGAGAGGATGCAGAGGGAGCATCAAGGACCCCTCAGGTTCAAAGAGGAAAACACAGGTTTCCCTACTCCAAA
This sequence comes from Tichodroma muraria, assembly GCA_013390105.1. Taxonomy (NCBI): domain Eukaryota; kingdom Metazoa; phylum Chordata; class Aves; order Passeriformes; family Sittidae; genus Tichodroma; species Tichodroma muraria. The sequence goes on from WAAG01072057.1 coordinate 19,415, forward strand.
ATCTTCTACAGCTCATTATAATGACAGATTTTTTAGTTGAGGCCCGAAGTAGCAGGAGAAAGAGAAAGCAAGTTCTTAGTGGAGACATGGAGTTGCCTGCCACCTCTTCATAAGAAGCCACCCCAAAGAGAGGGTTCACCTTTCCAACACCGCCTAGGTCCTCTCTTGCCCATCCTCAGGCAGCTGAACACTGTCTGGACTCTTTACAGTAACTACTGAACCAAATGTCTAAGTATTCCCAGACATTCCTCTTAATATTTAAAGAATTCTTTCCCCTATCAAAGATGTCAAATACACCTGAAACTGATAGAGAAATAAGTGAAAGAAGAAGAAGAAAAAGGGAAGGTTCTGCCTTACATATCCCATTGCACTGCAGGAAAACAGAGCTCAGTGCAGTGCAGATGCCAGCAAGGACAGCTGTGTTCCCAGTAGTTAAAATTTCCAGTAAACTGAAAAAAGTCACACCAGAAACAAAATTTTCATCCCATTGATAACTCTAGGACCATAAATGCCCTAACTCAGATCTTGCCTCCCTGCAAATCAGAAAGTGCTCACCTCCCTATGAAGCACCTTTAGTCTGTGCTCTTGCCGTCCCTCTCATGTCCCAGCACCGAATCTGAATCCTCCCCAGAAACCAAGTCTGTTTATAAATAGTGTATGTAAATCTTTGCCTCCCCAGACCCTGCTGGCTAACAAACTGCCCACTTTCTGCATATAGATCTCATGAACTAGCTCTCTTTGAAGGACAAGAAATTCAGGAAAACTTGGCTGTTAATTGAAGTATTTGTTGTGGGTTCCCGACCTTGCCTCACGATCTGCTGTGAGCGGACACGGTTCTCAGTCACGCTCCTGTAATTCAGCATTATTAGAATTAGAAAAAAGAGACAGCTATGGGAGAAAAAATTGAAGGTAATGAGATGGGAGGCAGTTGCATAAGCCACTAAGAACAATTGGTGCTTTGTAGCCTTCAGGCTACCTAATGATTAAAACACAGTAGTTTGAACAGTCTGATTGGTAGGAGGCATCATCAGAGGGAAATCAAGAGATGGGGATGACCCAGACGCCAGAGGGGGAAAATGTTAATTAGCGCTCTAGTTAAGCCAAATTTTGATCCCACTCCCAGTCACAAACCAAAGATGAATGTTTCACCACTAACTTGCAGAAACGTGAAGGCAGGCTGGCAGTGATGAAGACAGCATTTGCAGCACAAAGATGAGGTTCATCTGTGTAATTAAAGGCAAGAGTTTGTTTGGGTGCAGGCATACCTGCTACAGAACATTGCTTTCAGCCCAGAGAGGAAACACACAACAGCACACTGCTGCTGCTGCACACACGGGTACAAGGCTACAACAACATGCAGAAAGAAGAACGGCCCCACTCAGGCTGAACATCCCAAGCAAAATGATCATTCTTGATGTTAGCTCCAGCCCAGAAGGAAACTGATGAACAAATCTCATTCAGAAGCGCAGAGCTGCCAGGATTGTTGTCAGTAATCCTGGATTGCAATTGCCTTGAAGAGACCCCACAGTGTCCTCCCCCTGAGGCACATCCCAGGCATCACACATTTCAGGAACTTCCCTCCCTTCCGAGCAACATTAATACAGTAACTGTTCCTGTTACGCCTATTACATCATTTAAGTCTGTAAAAGTGTCACCAAAGAAATCCCCTTAATTTGTACTCTGCAGGTAGCCAGACCACAAAATCCAAGCACCATTGCTGGTTTTAAAACTCCCATCACCCCTGGGCTGCAAATAACGTGTGCTGACCCAAGCTGTGGCTGTGAGGGCACAGGATATACACGTCAGCTCGCTCCTGTGGGGCTGACCTCCCTGGCCCCCAAAATGCAGCGTTCTCAGACTGATCCCTGTGAAAAGATTCCTGCCCTTTTGTCACACAGCAAAACTCAGATGTCGTATGGGGCAAAGTCGTGACAAGGACTGTATTTACCAACGAGTAGGACAGACTTGAGCTGCCAACTGTGACTTGTCCTTTTCAAAGGCTTTTTTGTAGAGTTTACACAGCAGGACAAGTCACTGGATGCAGACTTTTCAGGCCTTTGCTGCTTGCAAGAAGAACAGCAATCAGAAAGGAGTAAAAATATCTTCGTGTTTCTTGATCTCTCCTCAGATTGCAAGATTGATTTGTCCTTCTTGATGGATGGGAGCTGGAGCATTGGCAAACGCCGCTTTCAGCTCCAGAAGCGGTTCCTTGGAAACGTGGCTCAGGCCCTTGGCATCGGCAGCGCTGGTCCTCTGATGGGCATTGTTCAGTATGGGTAAGAGTTTCCCAGACATTCCCATTGCCACAGGGCTCGACTGCACGCTCTGGCAGCTGTAGCTCTAAGATGATACGTGCTGAAGGCCTCACCCCAGCTTGCACTCAGGAGCCAGGTAGCACAGACCAGCCCAACGGCTTTTGTGTTGTATGTGAAGCAAAACACTGACATTTTCTCTAATTTCTCCTTTTAGTGATGACCCTTCCACAGAATTTAACTTAAAAACTTATGCCAACTCCAAGGATCTAAGGAATGCCATCGAGAAAATTCAACAGAAAGGGGGACTTTCCAATGTTGGTAGGTGATGGGGCTGCTTGCACATCCTCATCTCAGGGAGGGCTTCATAGCCCGGGCTATAGCAAGCCCACACCTCCTCACAGCATACAGAGGCTGGGACCAAACAGTGCTTAGTGCTAGGGCCGGGCTGGTGAGAGAGCACTGCTCCCACCATGACCTGCATGTGTTGATCCCAGGCACTGCAAATGCACCGCAAGCTGACAGGACATTCCTGTCTCCTTGCAGGCAGTTCCCATCAATGCTTTGGGGATCCTTGACAACCCAGCTCATCGTCCCCAGCCTCTCTGGGGCACAGGGAGGGGGTTCAGTGCAGGGGGGCTCAGGAAGCACTGGCACCAGTAGCAGTGGCCTCCCCTGCTGCTCACACAGCCACAGAAACTGCTTTCCACAGCTCTCTACAGCCTCCAACACTTGAGTCAGCTCGCTGTCTACTATTTCATGGGATATTATCAGACAGAGTGCTTCCAGAACTGTAACTCCTCCTCAACTCCTATTACAGGGAAGGCACTTTCATTTGTGAACAAAAACTTCTTTTTGGATGCTAATGGAAACCGAGGTGGAGCACCCAACGTGGTTGTAGTGATGGTGGACGGGTGGCCGACCGACCGGGTGGAAGAGGCCTCCAGGCTGGCCAGAGAATCAGGGATCAACATTTTCTTTGTCACTGTTGAAGCAGCTGCTCAAAGTGAAAAGCAGAACGTTATTGAACCGAACTTTGTGGACAAGGTACTTTGTGGGCTGAGTCTGGCCAGAAGCTTGGCTCTGACTAAGCTTTTCAACCTACTTCATTCAGGGCATTTCCTTTTCCCTCTTACCACTTATGGTTATTTCTTTTCCTTCTTGTACACACCGTCTTGAGTTTCTCTGTACAAAAACCAGGCAGCAATGCTGAGGTCAGAAAGGGATGAAGTCAGCTAAGTTCTGGTTTGAGGTGCATCATTGAGCAAATGGCTTTTGACCAACTAAAGCTTAGCACACACCTGCAAGTGTACTGAGATGAGTGGTTTTCCAAATACACAGTAGCGTGACAAAGTACAATTGCAGCGTGAGCAATTTGGAATTGTTTTTTCCACAAACCTCCTGCTGTGCATCTCCCACTAGGGAAAGGGTGAAGAGCCCTGTCAACCTAATGTCAATGTTGCACTTACAAACAGGTCCCACACAAGCAAATGTTGGCACAGTCCCAACACAGGCACATCCTTGTTTTTCAGCTATACTGGATAACTCAAACATTCTCCTTTCACTGTTGATGAAAGCTATTTTTCAGTTATTTGTTTCTGCTGCTATGGACTTCATGGTAACTCTTAGAAAAAGAGTAAATCCTCTCCATGTGCAGAAAAAAAAGAGAACGCTAGCTTTGATTGATTTGTATTCGACAACAACACTAGCTGTCTGATCAACAGTGCTTCAGGACAAGTTGGTACCCAGTTAGGGCAGGAGATATCTACCAAGAGGCAGATCAGGCTGCACCTAGGAAACAGGATTATCTGGTATTTTCAGAAAACAGATTCCCATCAGAGCTGGGTTGCTCTGCCATGAAATAATCTCCCATGAGTTTCAGAGCTGCTCCAAGGAGCTGCACTGTCTCTGGTCAGCATATAATTGGATTGTAGTCTCATTTGCATTTAATGTTTTTAAAAGAACAAAGTTATGAGCCTCTGCAAACCTGCCAGGGACGCAGCAGAAGTGAGAGTAGAGTGGCCTCAGAACAGGAAGGTAAGGAAGGAATGGTGGCTTGATACTGCTACATCACAACACTAAAATAGAAGTGAGACAGTAAGAAAAGCAAATGAGAACAGGACACCATGAGGAGCCCAGACTGGAGGGAACTGTAACTCCCTTGGAGCTGTTAGGCTTTATGCAAGTCGAGTGCCTTGGTCTTTTAAAACAGTCAGATACACACACCATCACAAAGCTGATCGATAAAGCCTGGCTTAACAAAATATTTTCACCCAGAGAACTGAGGAATTGGTGTTTGAAAGGCACTACAGCCAAAGACAAATTGATCCAACCTGTTTGCATCATTCCCCTCCTTGCCTCACCTTTCCCCTCCTCCACCCCTTGACTTCTTCCATGTCCTCTTCTTTGCCAGACCTACTTCCTACTCATGCTCATCTGATTCCCACTAACCCTATAGAAGCCTCCCACAGACCTCACCCTAATGAGTTTTTACTTATAAAAGTTAATGGGTTTTTATTGGTTTTTTTACTATTCGGCAGAGCCGACATGAGCGTGGATTTTCTCTGCTTAGAAGGGTATGAATCAAGTTATCCTCAGCTTAAGTCCCAGGTTTCACTTCCAATTAGTAGGGTTTGTCAGCAGGCAAAACTTTCCTTCTTGTTTTGAATGACAGGAGCTGAAGTTGTTACCTGGCAAATACACAGGTTCCTGTAATGTCCATGGGAGCCACACTACAAGCAGCTCTGTGAATTGGATGTTTTTCCCATGAACAATGTAACTCGTGTAAAAAAGCATGATAGGTGGCAAACTTGCTTTTTACAGTTCTTTCACTACTGTAATATCAGCTCCATCCCACAGCTTTTAAAAAAGGCAGGAAAAACTGTCACATTACACAAGTATCTGTGATGTTACAGTGACATCATTTCCTAGGGAAGCAGGTGGTGATTGCAGGAGAGGCCATTTTAGACTCCAGCATTGCTCTTTCCAGGAGCCTACATTTACGATTTAGCTACATACCCCAGCAGAAACAGGCAGGCTGAATTTCCATTGCGTTTCTCCTCGTGCTGCCTTGCAGGCAGTGTGCAGGACAAGTGGCTTCTATTCCATCAACGTGCCCAGCTGGTTCAGCCTCCACAAGGCGGTGCAGCCCTTGGTGAAGCGGGTGTGTGACACCGAGCGGCTGGCGTGCAGCAAGACGTGCCTCAACGCCGCCGACATCGGCTTCGTGATCGACGGCTCCAGCAGTGTCGGCACCGGCAACTTCCGCACGGTTCTCCAGTTCGTGGCCAACATCAGCAAGGAGTTCGAGATTTCGGACACCGACACGCGCGTCGGAGCCGTGCAGTACACCTACGAGCAGAGGCTGGAGTTCAGCTTTGACAAGTACAGCACGAAGCAGGACGTGCTGAACGCCATCAAAAGGATCAGTTACTGGAGCGGGGGCACCAGCACAGGAGCAGCCATCAGCTACGCCTCAGAGCAGCTGTTCAGCAAGTCCAAACCCAACAAAAGGAAGATCATGATTCTCATCACAGATGGCAGGTCTTATGATGATGTCAGCGTGCCTGCCATGGCAGCTCACCAAAATGGTAATGTCCTCTATCACTGCCCGCTCTCCCCTCACGCCTCTGTACTTGTCCAAGTCAGTTAAAGGCCATTTGCTATAATTTGAAGGCACTGGATGAAACCTGATGAAGGAAGAACAGCACTTTCCCCTGGGGTTCCACTGAGCTCCAACAAGATCAGCATCTGTTTAATAGCTGAATAAGGAACTTCAGAAAAAAAAATTATAAATTATCACAAATGCAGCTATGTCTAGGAGATCTCAAGGGATTTTTGCTGTCTTAGTAACACAGGACTCCTTTGGCCTTCTAGTCAAGATAGGCATTTATCTTCCAACACACTTGCACTGGAACAATATCCTACTGCTCAGGATCCTGTTGTTTGGATCTGTTGTTTAGACCCAGAGCAAAAGCTCCACTACTGTTTAAACCTTTTTGCTGTTGGCAAAAGCACAAGCTAGAACTTTCCTTCACTTTGAAAACACCCATTTTATACAGAGAGCACTGAAACTCACTGCCCATTTTTTTGTGGCCTGGAAACTACATTTGCAGTATTGGTCTTAAATTAGATTTACTGCAATGAAAACTTTTATGCTTTTTCTAAACTTTGGGTTTCTTTCCAGGAGTCATCGCTTATTCCGTTGGAGTTGCTTGGGCAGCCCCAGATGAACTGGAAGCCATTGCATCAGACCCTGCTAAGGACCATTCCTTCTTCGTGGATGAATTTGACAACCTCTACCGCTATGTTAATCAGCTCATCCAAAACATTTGCACAGAGTTTAATTCACAGCCACGGAACTGATGGACTCCAGCAAGGCAGGACCCTCGGGTGCTGTGCTGAAGGCACGCCAAGTGCCACAGAAATAATGCCAGTCCTCAGTTCAAGAAACACTGGAGGTGTTTCCCTCTGGCACTTTCCAGTCAGCAAAGGTTGATTGCAGCTCTGTCCCTATGCATGATAATGCTCTGTGTAGACTGCTGATTTTATTATTTTTTTCCTTGTGGGCATCAGAAACTCTGATTTAGATGGATAGCGGGAGACAGTAAACATGGAGGAAAAGTTAACTGCAGCTGTTTGAAGAGCTGCTTCCAGCAGAGCCCCAGCTTGCCCAATTCTCACCTCTGGACACACACAAGTTCCTTAAAATGTGCCACCTGCTTCCTGAAGTGACCAGGTCCCTTCAGGGAGTGGCCAAGCTGCTGAGCTGCTGTGGTAGAAACACCTCATGTGGCACTGCTCACCAGCTGGCACACAGATCAGGGCTCAAATACCAGATGCTTCTTTTGGAGGGGGAACACAATTTGAGTGCCTTCATAAAAGCAGGTACTCTCCCATACTGCTGTCTTGCCAGTAAGCTAAGCTTCAGCTAGTGTCATCTCAAGCACAGGGATTTATCCAAACCCTGAGAAACTAGAAAACGAGAGAGGAAAGGTTCAGTCCCCGGGACCCTACAACCCCAATAAAGCCTTGAATCCACAAGGCAGCCAACATGCAGGAACTGGAATCTAGTCTCCCACAACACTGCATCAATTACTTGATCTTGAGAAATGTATTTCCTCCTCAGCTTCATCCTTCACTCTTGGGTGGTTCAAGGCCTGCAGGACCACAGGAGTGTTGCTGGGACACAGGAGACTGAGAAAAACCGTGGGTTTAAGTTGCTCACAATCAGAAAAGTATTTAAGACCCGCCACTCTGTCACTAAACCAACACTCAGAAGTGCAGTCTCTAGCGTCAGGAGAGCTATTCAAGAGCCATTAACAGGATTTAAGAGGGAATTATCTGAAGTTCTGTATTATACACTGGGAAAAGGAGAATTTCAAGCATTTACAGACACTCTCCCTCAAATTTAGGACTGACTTCTCTTTTATGGACTGTTTCCAAAATGTACCTGTCACAACCCTGGAACAGTCAGAACACACAGTGGTTTCCTGAGTGGAGAACGACCCAGGTCACTGGTCAGTGTGGGAGGAGGGACACACTAAGAGGACCAAAATAACTGCACTTTATTTAGGAAGCAGCAGTTGCTGGTTATGTTCCATCCAGTATCATTTAAGAAAATACATTAAGCGAAGTTATCAAAGGAGTCAATAAAAACATGAGTGTTCACACTCCTTACAGCAATCAAAGCCATGCTGTGCCAGGCTTGTGGAACAAACAGGAAATGGAAAGAAATTATAAAACTCAGATTTGCCATATTACTTGCAAATCAGGCTCTTAACAGCATTTATAGTTTTAATAACCATGAGCCAAGATATTTATTAGCCACATAAATTCTAACAGAATTGCCATAAGGGAAACTTCATTTTATCAGCAAGAATAACAAAATTTTTTAAATCGTTATGTTTGGAAATATGACAAGTAGCTCATAACCTGTCAACTAAGTAAGCATAATGCAAATTAATGAAAACAGCAGATTCTGCATGATCCCCCTGGTTGGGCAACATAAACCAGACTGGGGCCCTCTCAAGAGGCTATCAAAACCAATTTTGGATGAAACAGTGGTTTTACACAGTGAAAATTAATCGCTTCCCCTTAGAAGAATAAGTTCCAACTTTAACTGAGTATCATCAATTCAACCACTCTACCCAGACTGAAAGCACAGGATACTGTCAGCTTCCACAAATATATTTGTATGCAGAGCTTTTACCCCTAATCTGCGCTGCTGCACTTCACAGCAATAGCTTTTGGCTTTAAAAATTATTAAGGATAGAGAGTTAAGAGCAGAGCAACTCCTGATATCCCCCATCTCCTGACCCAGCTCCTCACTACGGTTCTGCTGAACATATATTTTTCTGTCAACAAGGGACATTACATGGGCTGGACAACTCAGACCCATAAACTGAATTTACTGGGGACTTCAGACACCAGATTTATTGTCTGAAAACCTGCTTGTTTGGGGCTCAGTTTGGGGCTGCCTGAGAAAAAGGCCTGAATCCTAACTTACAATTACTCTTAATACTGTGGTTTAATTTTTAATGCAGCAGCTCACCACCACATATTGTTCTCCATACTGAATGTACTCTTGCAGCACCAAAGACTGGTACCCTGCAGAGACTTCCCAATGCTTCACTTGTGTTCTGCCAAAAGCACAGCAGTAATGGCCAAGACATTAGGAACAGCAAGAGCACACATGTTCTTTAGGATGTGCATAAGGGATATATGCATATGGGATATTTTTTTTTCCCTAAAGCTTAAACTTCAGGCAATGACATTAAGCTTTCAAATGCTTTTTCACAGGAAAGTTGCACAGCTGTCTTTTGGCAAGCATTTATAAAGGGTACTTCAGGGTTTGTTGTTGTTCAAACCATTTATCTTAAGTTTACAGAACTATGGTGCTTGTTTCTCAATGTGCATTTTTATTTACTTCTTGGACGATTTTGAAATTGTCAAAACTCAAGCTGTGAAAGTGGTTTAATCAAACTCTTGTCTAAACTTAGATGTCCTCTTCATAAACATCATAAACTTAAGCGGAAGCCTCAAAAATTTTGAATACACCCTTCCATACAACTACAGAACACACTCCACCTTTACCTTTCATAGCACAAATTACTTACTGCCTACTAAAGTCTCTAAATACTGCTTTATTAAAAAAAATAAGGTAACTTACATGTATAGATAAATGTTCAAAGGGGTATATTTGTTTGAAGAAAGCAGCAGAACTCCTTCTGTAACATATACAAACTATTTTGAGCTTATCAACATAAGTTGCTATATCTTTTGCAATAAAATTGTCCTAAAGGCACATGCAGTGCATGTCATTTCATATGGGGTTAAAAAATAAACAGCAAATACAGCCCATGACATTTCAGTTTTTGAAACACCGCTGAGGTTAGCACTACATTATGGAAGACTTAGCAAGGTTGGCAAAGCTCCGGGTGCTTCAGTGTTGTCCTTTTACATGCTCAGATGAAGAAGATCCTTAGAGTGAGCTACCACAAAATTACCTGTCATAGTAATCAGTCAACTGAAGCAGAGCCTAACGACTGAAAGGCATCAAAATTATATGTACTTTCCAAGGTCTGCAAGATCATGTCTTATTTGGAACCAGACTTCCTTTGGAAGCTGAATAACATAACATAGGCTGAAAAATAGCTGAAAAAATAACATGGGCTCTACACACTTTCTATATGTCGGACTGAATTAAAAGAGGATCTAGCTTTCCAGTCACTTGATGCTGGGCCACTTAGCTTCAGATGTCTGACCAGCGCAGTGGAACCTGCTGTCTGGCAGAGGCATCCCCAAGAGGAGAGGTGGCAGCTGTCCGAACTAGTCACTGCAGACACATTCTAGAGAGTGCTGTCTGATCACTCTCTCCCTAATAAGCATCTTTGCACTCAGAGCTGGGCTGGTGGCTTATCAGTGCTCAGCAATCACAACGCAGAACCATCACCTGGAAATACCTACTGACGTCCCGGCAGAGCTCTGGAAGCCCCGGCAGAGCTCAACTTCAGCATCTCTTGCCAACTCCAGCATTAGCCACTCACATTTTCAGTGAGCCACCAAATTCAATTAAGAGGTTCAGCCATCTCTTCAGAGAGAAGTAACTCAAAGTCCAGAGCAAGACACTTGGCATTTCTGCTGTCAGTGTGCCACCCTACGCAGAAGGAGTCACCCGCAGTTGTGCTCCTCCTGCTCCTCAGCTGCTGCTGCTCTGCTGTTTGGCGAGAGGAGAGTTTCTCCATGGCTGCTGCTGACAGGTGGGCAGACAAGCTTCCCCTTCCTCCTCACACTCCTTTTCCCCATGGCTCTCCAGCACACAGGGGGAGCCATACCAGTTATCAGGAAACGCTCTGGAGTTAAGCATCCAGTCAGGATCAACCCAATCTAAACATATTTAGTGATTTAACACCCTACCTGTAACCCCACAGGAAATTATCCACATTATCTACTTAGAAAGTCAAAGCAAGCAGTCAGTATTATTAGAAATATTACCCAGACACCAAATTTAAGTCACTTTTCTGTGGTATACATACCTTAAATTACTTAATTTCAACTTAAATGGTTGAACAAAGCCACTATCACTCTGCTATTTTTCTCTGTCCATGAACAACATTATGGAAACAACTTGAACCTTTTTCCATTCCCATCTCATTTTGAGACATCTTACACAGTATCACGCCATTTACTTTTGCTAAGTCACCTACATACTGAAAACAGTACAAATGTACATTTATGTAGCTGAATGCTTCGAATTCCTCAAAATAATTTTTCCTTGTTAAACTGGGGGAGATGTGGGGATGAGGGTCTTAGCACTGCATCAGCAACTCTGCTCACAATCAACTGTACCAGTCTTACTGAATGGCAAGAAACATGTTATTTTTCTTAACATCAGTTTAACCCCTTCTCTGATTCTAATGAGAACTCTGATAGTGCAGCTCAAGAATTCCAGCAGTCGTAGAAATTACTTCTTTTTAAGCACAAGAAATTGTAGAAGTTTCACTGTTATCACCAAGTATACTCACTTTTCTTACCTGCAAATCACGATGGGGCCATGTCTTGTTCACAGGAAAACCCATAAGCACGTTAAGAAGGCCTCCCATATGTGAGGGTCACTCATACGTTATTCACTAAATCTTCTTTCCCCCTACCTCAGGAATCTTCTAGAAGCACTCACACTGGGGTGAATGAGATTTGTACTGTCAATTCATAAAGCAATTCCTCCTTTCCTGTAAAGCAGGAAGATGAGTAGGACCAAATCAGGCTATTTTATACCTACCATGAAAAGATGAGAACTTCGCTTATCCCACCTACAAGCCCAGAAAAAACCGGATGGGCTCACTGACAACAACTTGTTCTGCTCAGTTCTGTGTAGGTTCTCCTGCCACCCCCTCACAGTGCTGTTCTGAGCACCTTCCTGTAGCAACGCAGCTGCCATCTGTGATGTGCGGTTTGCTCTCCTTCACCCTCTCCCCAAGGGCAGAAGCACGTGCTTATTTTTACGCTGAATGAACGCTGTCCTCGGGAAGAGCCACGTGTCCGGCCGTGAACAACGCCTGCCGACAGACCAGCTCCTGCACAACCGCACCCACTCCGCGCGGCTGCTCACCCCACATTCACCCCCACACAGGGACCACGTGCCTCAGCACATGGGAGGATGCGGCGTGTCAACAGAGCCAAGCTGGCACAGCAGTTCGGAGACATACGGAGAACAAAAAAACCAAGGCACTCCTGTGAACGCTGCAGCTCAGCAGAATTTCACATGGAGCCACCTCAAGCCCCTCCAAACAAGTCCACCTGTCTTACTCTTAATGCACTTCCCCCTCCTAGCACTCACTCCAAAACCACGCGTATCTTGTGATAAAATGCTGAATTATGAACACAACGCAAAATGTTGAAAAATAGTATTTATTAGCACCCGATTTACATAATTATATGGTACAAATGACGCTGCTGCAACATTAAATAAAGCTGCTCTTAAAAACCATTGCTTATTTCTGGAAGTTCGTGTGATTTTGCTCAGCACAGAATGCGGGTACAGTACACAGATACCCCACTTCACTACTGTCATACCAACACAAATACCTGCATGGTTACCTCAATGGGGTCTCATTTTAAATGGCACACTAACGTAAGCAGATCTATATAATTTTAAATGACAAAATATTTATTTGACTTATTCAGGCAAGTGAATGTAGCTTTAAATATAACCTATCCAAGAAGTTTCACAAAATATGAATTGCAGTGAAAAAGAGAAAATTCAGGGCTGCACTTGAGAAGCTCAAAATTACACTGGAGTATTTCAAAATAATCTCCCTCTGAATTTTCTATCTTTGCCATTTTAGATATTTATCCAGCATTTTAAACTACTGAGTTTTAGTAAGAAGTTTAATACTAAGTTTTTGAAGAAGCATTTCCATTTAAAGCAAAAAATTATACTTGTAATAATAAATGCTAAACAAATCTTTGGAGAATGAATCACTTTCATTTTTCTCATGTCCCATGATTAATAAGCCTTTTCAAAATCATGAAATATATTACATTTATGGATGCTTACTCCCAAGAAAACTATTTTCTTCATATATTAGAAAACAGAATTTCTCACTCAAAATAACATTCACTTTTGTACAACAGTTGCATTTAAACAAGGTAATTTTGGTGGTACTGCAATTCTGACGCAGCCTTGTACTGAGCCATACACAGAAAACTGACAAGCAGACTATTACTCAGCAAGTAGGTATTTCTCATTTGGATCCAAAATTCTGCAAGACACTTAAAAGTCTAACATTGTTTCAAAGTAGTCATTCAAAACTGGTGTATAAAATCATAGCCTCAGCATAGCTCTGAAGGGGAATCTTAATTTTCTTTAGCTGTTTGTATATCAGCCACAGTAGCCTTTTCATATCAACAATCTGCCATGGAAGTGACCCAAAACAGAAGGGAAGCCACTGTAATTACTAATGTGTTAGTGGTTATCATCTATAGTAACTTCTCCTAAAGAGAGCTGTCAGGTACCTCTAAGTTCTAGTAGGAAAGAAAAAAGTGTATTAGTATAAGCAACAACAACGACACCAAAAATCCAAGCTACAGTCCATATGGCAAAGAAATTTGTCTTTTTTAACCTGACAGTCAACTGAAGATAATTATACAAAATACAATGGATAGCTGACAAATGTCAACAGAGAACCTTACAGCAATAAAAGTCATCTCATCATGGAGTTTCTTCTATAAGTTTTTTCAGATGCACTATTCAAGGAAAACATAGCACAAGACTGCTTTTCAGTCTGCCTGGACTATAAAGGTACAAGAAATCACTAGCTAACATGCTCAGTTTGCGTTTCCAAAAGAAGTGCTAACACATATGAGACAGTTTTCAAAACTGATGCACATTTGTCCAACTGCAAGGAAACAATTCTAGGAGCCATACATCTGAAAACAAGCTACATTCGAAAGCACTGTATCTTGATGACAGGAAGCATAAAAAAATAAATTCTTAATGGAAAAATATTAGCTTGAAGTCCATCATTTATCCCTTATACAATGTTTTTGGCTGCTTTTCACAAGTAATCCAAAAATAATGACAATATTTGGCTTGGCAATAAGTTATCCTTTCCCTTTCAGAATAGTACAAATCCAGCTGTATAAATCTTTTCCCAACACCACAGTCCAACACTCTGGTGTGAGGACCAAGGGTTACTCAAAATAACCAGGAAGTAATTTTGGGAGCCTGCAATTCAAACTTGAGGGAATTGAAGAAGAGTGGCCTGGAGGACCATGTCAACACAAGGCTTTGAGCAGCTTAGAAACACATGCAGGTTTAAACACCGGTGTGACCTCCCAGGATCACAGCATGGCTTTGGCAGCATGAGCAGGGCAAAAGTAGTCTAACAAACGATACCACAATCTACACTTAAGCAGGAAGAGGTTGAGCTAAGAAGAATATAATAGTGTTAAATGTCTTTTTAGCTCAGCCATAGCTTGGATTTTGTAGACTAACAAGAAGTCTCTCCTGACAATAAACCAGATGAGATCCACAGATTTTACTATTCAACTGGATTTATGCCTTCTGTAGTAGAATCCAGATTCTCAAAAGTATCTTAAATGATACAGCAATTCATAAGCTTTCACAACTGACTACAGAGCAGCAAAACCAAGTCAGAAGACAGGCTAAGATAGAACACTAGAATTAAATGAACTGGGTGTAAGGAGGTACAAATCAGCCCTTTGGTGGTGAGAGGGCTGGGGCTGAAGCTGAAACTTTACCACCCTTCAAAAAACCACTCCAAGAGAAAAATCAGTAGTCCTTTATGAAATTTATCCTGCAGTAAGAGCTCACTGGAGATGAGATTTTAAGATTCTTGGAAAATGTATCCTAAGGGAAAATTTAAGTGGGAAGATAAAAAGAACGTATCAAAAGGACAGATAACCTGCACAGGTATGTTCACTAGCACAGGCACAGACATTTTTTCAAAAGTCACATTTCCAATCATCCTCCCTCCTGGGAACATTCCCACCAGCTAAACAAGAACGTTTGCCAGAAGGAGGACTATTTACACAAGAATCATCCTAATCCCTCCCCATCCTCCCCAGGAGTTTGTTCATTTGCTCTGCTGTATTTAACACTATCTCTTACAATAGGGGCTATTTTTTGTAAAACACCCCTGATGTAACTGGATGGATCAACACTGCTGCTCCTCAGTTTCTCTGCTGCTCAGTAGGAACGTGGCAGAGGCTTTCACTGGCAGTTTACAGGCGAATCGTTTCCGTAACTCTGTTTGACTCTAAGCTTAAAGACACTGATGACGAAAAAGTCAAAAGACTGTTCACCTATTGCAATTCTCTTCAACTAAACATGTTGTCAGATTTAGATAAAATATTCTCAACACCTTCACGTCCTTATGGAAAAAAGGAGCTTCCTGAAACATCTGAGCAATTTTTTCAGGGAAATCTTTTCATCATCTCAGTCACTCAATAGTAACAACTATGCTAAGCATCACTACGATGCTCATCAACAGCAGTTGCCCAAGAAAACTCGTGCTGCCATGTCAAAGATCGCGACATCTTATACAAACCAATTTACTGCATGGAAGAGGTTAACCATCACATTCCAATTTCTTCATTTCTAACAGTGTCGTCTAAACCAACTTCCACTAAACAGCCACAAATTTCAGTTTAGGACAACCACAATGGCTGCATTTTCTTCTTCAATGCATCTCAGGTTTACTAGGTACTTCACACAGGCACCAAGCAGGCTCTTGGATACCTGGGACAGTCTGCAAACACACTGCCAAGCCACAGCCTGCAAATGTTTCCAAATACACATCTTGAAATGCATTAATAAAACCAAGACTTGATTATCTGATAGTTATGCCTGCTTTTCAAATGTTTGTTTCCACACTTCCGCCCATCAAACACTGCTCAAAGAACGCATGAGTTTACAGAAATTGCTGCTCCCCAAAATTACACTGTTAAAACCTAAGGAGGCAGGGAAAGTTGGACACATGTGATCCAACAAATGTACTGAAAAGGTGGTGTAACTAAGTCCTTTATCTCTCACACATTTATTCAAAAGAACTAGTCAGGTTCTAGTAGTTACTTTAAATTCACTAGTAACTAGTAGGTTACTTTAAATTCACAACTGAAAACCAGTATTGTATGACCTAATCACAAAGCTGTATGGTGAACACCACACACTCAACCAAATTACATGGGACTGTTTTAATGTAACATTATTTGAAAACACGTCCTAAAAAAATAGCCTACTGTACATGGCATA
>WAAG01072064.1:0-16553 GCA_013390105.1 Tichodroma muraria
CCCTTTCCTCAGCCTTCCCATCAAAAACACAGGCGCACATTACAAGGGAGCACAGTGTGCCTTTGATGCTGCAAACACTTTTCAGATCAGGTTTTGCAGATGACCTGTGTAGGTAACAATTACTTAGTCTGCCTTCCTGTATAAGAGATAATTTCACTCTAAAATTTCTTCATCAGATCATCATATTGTACTAGAACTAAAGACATCTTTTTGGAAAAATTCCCAGCTTTTTTTTTTTTCCTGACATATCCAGAACATCCTCCAATAAGCTGTTCTGATAGATACCTGACTTCAATTTTAAATTTATTATATTTCTAGAAGTAATACACCTGACTTAGCTTTGAGATCCTGCATTTTGTCATCCAAAACCTAGTGGACCTAAAGGACTACTTTGTCTGAAATCTTCGTCCCATATAAGTACTTACAGGCCATCAGTCACCCTTGCTAAATACTACGCAGAGTGAGCTTCTCCAGGCTCCTGCTGTACACCAGGGTTTGTTGACTTATTTATTTTTAAGGTTCGTAATTGTCCTTGACATGTTTTTCTGAAAGTCTAAGTTCACCTAGGTTTTGGGGGTTTTTTCACTTTGAGCTCAAATAAGATGCAATTTTCTAACATTTCACAAAAAGCTACATAGCAAGGTAACAGCACACTTAACTCCACTTGAGATCCCCAATACCCATACCAAGAGACTGCAATGGGCATTTTAGCTGCTGTATTGGATCACCAAATTACTCATTTCCAAAGCACCACTCTCCATTCTGCATGTATGACCCTACTGTCAGGACAAGTATCTTCAGCTATATCAACATATGTTCAAATGATTCCCATTAACTAAGTACAGACCATCCCTCACACTTACGAATCCAGTCATTTTTGCACATATGCATCTGACCAGAGATTAAATTCTGTTTTCCTCAAAGCATATGGGCTCAAATCCTCAAAGCAATGGGCTGTGAAAAACTTCTATAAAATCCAACATGAATGTCCTTAATCTATTACTGCTTCATGATCTGTCAGTCAACCATATTGAAATGCATTTGACATGGACCATGTCGACTTAGTAAGGAGATAGGTTTCAGAAATCAGAATACCATGCAGTACTACAGCTGGTGCTTTACAAAAGCTTACTAGACCTACATGAGTATCTTTGCCAATGAGAACTTTCAGCTTCACAATAATGAAGTAAATACAGATCAGTTCACATTGTCATGAACACTTGGGCAAGCTGTGACTCTGCTTTCTTTAATTTTCTGCTAAGCAGTTCTCATTTCACCCTTTTACAGCTCCTTTTGCAATCAACATCAACCTGTCCAGTCTAGTACTTATGTTACATCCTGGGCCATCCTATCTAATTTACACTTCTAAACAACTAAAACTAACACAAAACAAAATACAAACCACAATACCTTAGATATCTTCTGTCGGTTGGGGTTTTTTGTTTGTTTGTTTTAAATCCTGTCTTCTGTAGTCTAAAGAAAAACTTAAATTTGTTTGCTTCTATCAGAATAAAGAAATATTTATTTGTAAGTCACTGTAAATTGAGAACAAAACATCAAGATTTTGGCCAGAAAACAACAGTAGTCTGACTCACAGCGTGTTTTTTAAAAAATCAAGGAATAACATTTTTTTCAGTATTTCTGTCTCAACTATTAATGTTCCTATTTAGTAGACACGTCGTTACTGGCACTTTTTTTCTCTCAATAGATAAGAGAATTTTCATATTGTTCTTAACCCTGTGGATAGAAGGTTTATGATTAATGTCTATATAATCTACTATGAATGGTCTTTTTGTTGTGACAGCTAATAGCCACTACCGCTCATGGCATTTTCTCTGAATCTTCATACATTTGAATATTCACCTCTGCCTTATTGCGCTATGACAGTTTCATACCTATCCCTAATGACTTTTCTAATTTTAATTCTAGGAATTCTAATTCTAATTCTAGGAATTAAAAAACACCTGAGTAACTTTTATTTGAAAGTAATATAACTTTAAGATGTAACCGCATTCTTCATATTTTCGGTAAAATCTGTATTACATTATTTTTAGGAAATCATCCCTTTAGAACGATTATGTTTAATTGGCAAAGCCAGTATTGGTAGATCATTGAAATAAGCAATGATAACTATCAGTGCTGATTATTTTCATGGAAGTGATTTTATATGTCATTTCACTTTTGTCAAAAGAGTAAAACCAAAGAGAATTGCTTTTTCTCAGAAAAATATGATGAATGACCTACACATATTAGTAATTCCAAGCAAATGTTAATAAACATTAGCTAATGTAATCACTCTGAAATAACAGTGCATGGTTTCTTTATATCTAGACATTTACAGAAAGATTACTCTGTCACATAAATCTAAGGAATATATGCCTTACTTCTGAAAAAAAGAAAATGTAGACCTTATGAAACTTTCTGAGGCAACTTTCGATCCTTAAGTGCATACTTTATTTATTTACTTTGATCTTGTGAAAAATCAAAACCAGCATGTTTCATTCCTTGTTTTCTGTGTATAAAGAACCCAGTGTCTAGGCCAGGCTGGCTGTTAAAACTTTGTCAGAACTGAGGAAGAGTGGAAGGGCCAGTAATAATGGACAACTTTATAATTTGATTCTGCTCTTACTAAAGTGTGGCACTCAAAAACTGACACACTGAAAGTTTAGTTTGACTTAGTAATTTTCACATAAGTAGTCTAAAGTGCTCGCTGTTTGTTTTTGGGGTTGTTTTGAATACTTTGTTGGCAAGTAAATAAATTTGAATATGTCGTGTAAGTCAAATAAATTTGAGTTTCTAGACAATATTTTTTTTTCTGACTGTAATATTGTTTTCTACTTTTAAATTATTTATTTAATAATTTGTTGATTTGGGTTTTTTAACTAAATGAAGGACCAATGTCAATGGCTGGCAATACTATTAAATTGTACTGGTTTAGAAGCTAAGTATAGCTTTAAAACTTATTGCTACATGCACCTGTTAAAACAATGAGTCATCTGAATGTAGATTCAGGCAATTTTAATTTTTGTGTGCTACACCCCTGGATAACCAATATTTTAAGCTAATTTATGTTTCCAAACTGCATACAAATGCAGAATTTGTAATAAGTATATTAAATCTTTTTAATAAAATTGTTTTTAAAATGCTGAATACTTAGTCCAGTATTTTATAATAATATTTACCATACAAAAATAATAAACTTCTTAATTATTACCTATACCTAAATAATTGAGAGAATATTTTTACTTAATATAAGCAAAATAAGGGGCTTACACACACACAAAGAACTGAGAACATTGGATGTGGGGCACTTAAAGCACTCAGCTGCTTTCTAAACTCTCACTCACTCACCACCTCTGTGTTCCCAAATACTTCCACAACACAGCAATGGCCTTGCAGTTTTTAGCATTAATAGGTATTTTTCCTTCCTAGCCATTTTTTATTTATATATTGGAAGGACGCAGTTTACTTTCCTTATCAGTTTTCCCACCTTCACGTAAACACACTCAAAACGAAAATAACTTGCTCCTGCTCGTCAAACTGAAACCAAAAGTAATTAAAGCCTAAGTTTTTCTACCCAAAAGATATTGACAGCACTTATACTCTGAACTTTAATTCCATTGGAGGGGCTAAAAATAATCTTTATGAATACCAGCATTTTAAATGAAATGCAGCTTAAAGCAAGCTCAACTACAAGGAGACATCCTGTCTTATCCCACTCCCTGCCCACTGCCCACTCTGTGCATAACCAGAACATTTAGAAATAAATTATACTTTTTAACTACGCTTGTATGTCACCTGCATCTTCAAACTGGGTTTGCACAACAGCTTCATGTTGCAGTATAATCAAGGCGGAATACAACCTTACACTGCTGCAGAATTTTCATTACTTGCATAGCACACTAAAGGTAGTAAGTTTCACCATGCTTTGCAACTGCTATGCTGAAAGTAAAACTCAGGGAATTGCAGAAGTTTTGCAACACTGAGAGGCAACTGGAATCCCAAATTCTTGCAAGCACGGGTTTGCCATTTTCCCAAGAAATGGAAGGGTAACTAGCCACTTAAACATCCAGCACAGCGTCCTCTGCTCCGGCCGTGCCCGCCCGCCGGCCGCTGCAGCCTTTTCCCCCAGGAGCGCTGCTCCTCCGCCCATCCCGCACGGGCTGCGTGACCTCCAGGCGGAGTCCGGGGACACGGCTCTGAGTCAGCTCCAGCCATGGGCAAGAAGAAGCTGTGCAGTCGCACTGCAAGTCTGTCCAGCGAGTTCATCCAGCTGAAAATTAAGCTTGTAATTTGACAGATCCTTTTTTTTTTTTTTTTTAAACAGAGGCAAGTCACTGCAGCAACCATCCCCCCACATCTAACCCATTTACTCTTGCCTCTCCTCAAAAATGACATATTTTCCCGTTTCGTCCCTTGATGTGGCACCTCTTGGATTTCAACCTTGGCCAGTCAATAAATTGCCAGAAAACTATTTCTGTAAAAGCAGTGGGCAACCCTCAGCTAGGCAAGCTTCCTCAATGAGTGTTCGCCTCACCCAGCGACAGAAATTGGTGTGGGTGCAAAGGAAGGAGGAAGAATGAGTGGTTTCCTGGAGAAGACAGTGGTGGCAAGCAAGGCCTGTGGCACTTAAATTTGTTTAAGCTGTAGAGAAGAGAGCTCTAGCACTCACAGTTGAAAGTGGACAAGGAATAGACAAGTTTCCTAAATGTTAAATATCACACCATTCAAAGAAACGCTAAGGGAAAAACCAACACGAACACTGTCAGGATACACAAAGCTTTTCCCCTGGTCTCAGGGCTTGCTCACTGAGGCTGTTTTTTTGTGGCCATCCCTCAGAAGCTCAACAGCTCCAATAACCTTCCACACCTGCTTTGTCATCCTAGCAAGTACATGTATGGCCATGCACAGAAACAGGCTGAGGAACTGCTTCAACCAAACAAACACCTCTGAGCCACAGTTTTTTGTTTGGCTGCTTTTAATGATGCCAGATCTATTTTACAGTCCTCTTGAAACATGGTCAAGCTGCTGTTGTGGCTCAAACAGAAGGGATGCTGAGTGATCTGAGCAAAGGCCATTGAAGTCAATCAAAAAGCACAGCCACCCAAATATCTTCCAAGATTTAATATAAAAGGAAGTAAAATACAACAATTATTGAAAAACACAACTTGATCAGTTATTGTCAGTGAGATAACAAACCTTAGCTTTTACCATATTAGTTCGGTGCTGTGCCTAAACTCTTTACGCTTCAACAGTACAATCCCTTAGCAACATTCACCTACTAACACAGTTTACAGCCCCAAGGGAAAGCCTATAATGAATGAAAAGTTGGGTATTATCCTGCATTAGGATCAGAAGACTGTAGAAAAACGAAACAAAACCTTACTGCTTAGGAGGCCACATTTATTTAAGTTAACTGACTAAATTAACCCAATTAGCTTTTCTATATTTTTTTACAGAGGAAGGGGATGAAGTCTGTGGCCTTCTAGAGAAATTTCACTTAAATGGTCTAAAGAGCCTTCTGGCCTAAGGTCCTCACTCACTGCAGAAGACATCAAAGAACTGCATGCAAGTTGAATACCTCTCTGCAGTTAGCCCCATGAAAACCAAACCAAACACCAACATAAAAGGGGACAGGTCTGTCTGCAGCTTGTATTTGCAGCATAGCTTCTCTTTATCAGACCCAATTAGCCTGCTCTACTTTATTCTAAGATGTTCTGACAATATTTACTTGGGGGAAAAAAAGAAAAACAAAAAAGAAAAAGGCTTTATTCTGCTTGTGCTTTTGCTCAGGGATTCAAACTTTGTCAGGGAGACGAGCAATCATCTCTGAAATACTGAGTCTGAGTGATACGCTTAATGCTAGACTGTGACAAGAGAAAAGAGACAATTACATTTTTTGGGACAGTACTCAGGTGTCCTAATGATGAGTGCCTCCATTTTCACTCAACAACCCCTGCCTACCCATTTTTCTACAACAGATAAAGCAATTTTAACGCATAGGCCTTTCTTCCACTACATTACCAAGTTCCAGATTCTTATGGAAAAACAGAAAACATCCTATTTTACAATCAATAGGCAACTAATTCCACACTGAAAGTGCCCTTTTCTGAATAAGTTGGATGGAAAAAGAATTTTCTGGCGATTTGACTGAAAATGAGAGGCAGGTATTGAAAAGACATTGGGAAGGTAGAACTCAAATACTGGACAAAAAGGACAAAATAATAGAAAGGGAACATTAATTTAGCGAAAAGCACAAGATAAAATTCCACTGGTTCTACAGTCAAGCACTATTTTCTTCTTCCCCTTCTCATAATTTACTGTCTCAGTATACTTTAAGTCTTTATTTAGCATATAGAGATATAAAATCCCTTTCTTCAAATTAATCACCTTTAGTCTGCACTTTTAGTTCAAGCTTCATAAATATAAACAAGTGCATGTAAGAAAAAATAAAGGGCCAAATAAAGCATTATTTTACTAACAGGAATAATAAACCCATATATATAGATATATAGGCTAGAATTATGACTCATTAATTCCCATTATTTTTGCTTGACAGTAAGAATGCCATAATAAAGAAATTACTTTGTGAGTATGCAAGGAATCAGTTTTGTTACATTTCTTAGCTTTGATTAGAGATATATATATATTTATGGTTAGGTGTGAAGGATTGAATTTTTTAGAATAAACTAGTTTGTAATTACTTAAACAAGGAACTTACAGTTGGAGAACTCAATTAATACTGAATATATTCAAATAACACACACCAATAAAGAACTTCACATTTTACAGACCAATACCAGCATTATGTTTAACTAAGATGTTCACTTGTACTGAAAAAATACATCTCACACTCTTTAAGTATCTTAACAGATAGCTGTCCAACACTGCTTTTTTTTCCATAAGTATCCAAAGGTATGAAGAATAGAGCATAGCAAGTGATTTTATCTGGATAAATGTAGGAAAATAATATGGGTATAGATATAAAAGAATAACAGTAAAGTTTCATCTATCACTATGAGTGGCTCAAAACCTAACGTTCAATGGGACAGAAAGCGTATCACATCCCAGTGCTCATTCTATCTCCCCACTAAATCCACGCTTGTTGGCATGCATAGATAACCCCCAAAACACAGTCTTACTCAATATACTTGTTCAGCATCACGCCAATTTCAGGGCAAAACTGAACTTAAAATCTAAATCGATCCTTGTAAAGAATTGGTTTTAAAGAAAAGGTGTTTTAATTATTTCCCTCAATAAGCTTTTAAAATAAAAATCCAGTAAAAGACAAGCAACCGTTACTAAATCCTTATTGTTAAGAAAGTAGAGAAGCATGGTACAGGTTGCATACACCTGTGATGTGTATCCTGCTGATGAAAAAATGAACAAGATCCCATCTTTGTATAGTTTTAAAGTTTTGTGAAGTCATAATCCTTTATATCCATAGGGTTTCTGTAGTCATGGACATAAGCTGTCAAATCAACACCTGCTTGATGCACCAGCTTCCATGTTTTAACAGTCCTACAATGTTACATCTCAAAGAAGCATCCTCAAATACAGTGATTTCCATCTTCTCATTCAGAACCCAATATTTTATTATTGTGTAGTTTAAATAAATAAGCACAAACCTCAAGAGAGTTGATGAGTACAATGTGGGAGAGAGGAAAAACAAATCAATTAAGGTGCTGCCCTGATAGAAGAGAGATGCCTCTAACAGGAGTGAAACAGAATCTGAAACAATGATGGATCTTTTGAAACAGGAAGCTAACTTACTTGCCTTCAGCATCTGGGAAAAAATTCTTTGTTGTTATTGATCATCCCTTGATGATCTGGGTAAAAATACAGCTCATTCCAATGTTAATTCTCTGGAAGCCAATCAAAAGTCATATAATGATAAACTTGTCCTAGACTTCCGTATTATATTGTCTTATGGAAGTTTTTTCAGATTAAAACCAAATAGGGATCAAGTGTCCTTTTCTCCTCCCATCCAACACTCAATTCCCTTTTGTACAATCAAATCAAAATCCGAAGCACATAGCACTAAGCATATGAACCAAAGACGAGAACAAATTTCAAAGCTGGGCTTTAACCTTCTCTACATACATATATTATAAAAAACCTGAAGTACACCTACAGTTTAAATTTTCTCATTAAAACTTCTGACTTTGTTATATCACGAGTAAAAACTGACTGACTGCTCTAAAATTGCACTCCATTAAATTTTCTTACACTTGGGAATGCTTGGACATATAGTTAGTTACTCCTTCAGCTGCAAAAGGGTGCCAAGCTGGGGTCGAAGCATCATTTTCAGGAAACATTAGAAATTGTTTTGCTGGAAATGCTCACTCAACTGACAAGTTGCTTTGAATATATCTATTTAGCATAACTATATTTACAAACAAATTCCACAGAAAAATACACTAAGAACACAAGCTCAAGATTCTGTCCAATGTGAACATCATTGGTTTATATTTGTTCTTAGAAATCACTGCTAATGCAAGATCAAGTTTGGTCCTTATCTGTGACCTAAACAAGTGAGAAAAAAATGTGCTAGTCTTAAAAACATGACTGGCCACCTAAGAGTTATGTTATAAAGTAACTATATGGCAAAAAGCCTACAGAGGAGACAAAAACACTGTTTTTTCCCTGTTTTCAGAAAAGTTTTCCATCAGTCTCCCTAATTTCATATATTATACTTCAGTACAATCTACTATGGTTTATACTTACAAAATAGTAGTAACTTCAAATAATGAGATTAATTCCTAGAGTTATTATTACAAGTGCTATTACAATTTGTCTTATTTTGTGGGCACATTCCTCTCTCCAAATTTTCTAGGCTGAGTGTACTCACACACAGTTGCCAGCTAGACTTTATTTTGGGATACAGTACTTAAGCACATCAAGTCTGTGCTGAAGACTCCATAGGTATATAGAGCACACACTACTGATGACTTGAGGTTTTACACAGAGCTAGCGTTTGTTTTGTTTGATCACATACAACAACAACCTCTTCTTGAAAAATCTGAGTTCAAGTTAACACAGAATTCAGGAACAACAATGTATTTGTGGCCTGCAGCCACAACCCCCTGGCAGATGCGTGCAGGTAATGAACGTGGGCTCTGAATATCTCGGCATTTCAGGTTATGCTGAGAGTATTTTATAACCAAGGCTGAAATCTGCCTTGTCCCAACAAAGCCAGACATGAAAGCTCCCAATGACTACTGCAGAGCCACATTTCCCATTTTTCATTCTACAGTACGACATTATGGACCTGTGATAGGAATCAGGGTGCTGAACAGGATGGATCTTTTGTGCCAGTACATAGAGCCTTACATTCCCATTATTTCTTATAGACACAATCCCAGGTCTGCTAGTTTTGCCTTTATAAGTGACCTCACCACTAAAGTAATACGGAATTGTCACACTGTGCTATCACAAGCTATGTTTTACACATACACAGAAGTCAGGGAAATAAGTGCTGAAATCAAAACACAACAAATGAGCCTGATTTAGCAACTAGCCAAACTATACTCCAGTTAACTCTCACAAATTTACTTTGAATTGTTTTGTACCCTTCACATGTCTAGCTATTGGTAACAAAAATGTTATCAATATCCTGATGACACTTCATTGAAGAACGACATTTAGTGCAAGGAACTTCATAAATTACGGACTTCTGAATATCCACGGAATACAACATTCAAGACATCATAATCTTGAAAGTATTTTCAAGTTGATACATATCCATTTCAATACTTTTAAGCATGTACCTCAATGGTTCCCCATCATACATATTTACAAAATGTACATGTAACATTTTTCTGTGATAAATACATCACAATATACTTCCCACAACTTGCTTTAAACTGTGGCATCTCCAAAGTAAAAACAATTTTTTTTTCTTTTTCCCTAAACCAAGCAGATTTCCGTAATCCAGTATTTTACAGGAAGTGGAGATGCTTAGAGAAGTATTTAAATGTCTCTGCAAAGTGAAAATCACAGTCACTTAAAAAAACCAAACCAAACAACAAAAGAGAAAGAAGCAGAGAGAGGGGAGAGAGGGGAGAGAGGGGAGAGAGGGGAGAGAGGAGCTCCTTCCTTCCCTTTCAATCCAGGATATTAAAAAAACAAGTGTTTTGATTTTTCATGTGCTACTATGACAATCAGCAAAGAATGAGCATTAACACTTAATTTCCTTAAAAAGGCGTAAACTTTAAGAAACTGTGGGGGCAGAAGAGTTAGAGAAGCACAACTACAAATGTGGTTAGGCCCCTTGAAATACATACTTTATCTTTTCCCACAAAAGAAATGAAACAAACCCTCCGACTTAACATGGCCAAGAAGAAAGATTGGATCAGAGCTTTACTAATTTATTTTATGTACTGCAACAATAAAATATGAAGCCTCACTGAAGAATCACAACAAAACTGAGTTGCAGTAGTTCCACTATTCAATATAACTAATTTACAGTTAAAAGATACTTAGAAAATAGTTGTTTTATTTTGCAACTAATCCTACCAAAGTGGCTTTAAAGTAACTTAAAAATGTAAATCTGTGATTAAAAAATGTTTTTTAACCCACAACCATCCCGTGCATTCATACATATTAACAGATGCCTTGAAAAATATCTGCCACAGGTCACCATTAAGGGACACATGTACATCTTCTGAGGATGTTTATGAATACAGTAAATATTTTTGCCTTTATAGTGTACTGAGCCAGTAACGTGCCAGTTTTCTTCTCCTCTAAGTAATACGGAGAGAAGTTCAAAGTAATAATTTCAAAGAGCACAGAATTATTGTGTGTAAATATTAAAAGCTCATCAGAAATTAGTAAAATAAAAACTCTTCTTAGAGAGATACTACAGTTCTGGAAAATACAATTGATAATATAAAACACCAAACTTTCAAGATATATTCTGGACTAACAACATACTGTCAGAGAAACCACATGGTATGTTTAGTATGTGAATTATAAATATTTTATTCTAAGATTAAAAAAATAATCAACCCTGTATTTATTGACCCATAATATCTATCACGTGGCATCCAGCCATTCAAAATCTCAAAGGCACAGAAGAGAACAGGGAGAGACTTGCGTATCCCTTTTTACCCTACAAATACAGTTTGTGGAGATTGTGCTTCCAACAGATACACAAAAATAATACACTGCCCATTAACAGCAGATTTGGAATTTATTACAGAAGAATAAGAGTGGCATTAGAGGGCTGCTTATCTGTTATATCCAACAGATCTGCACATCCAGTTATCACGTATTCTGGTTGAATAAGATGAAAGTATAACTATTAGTAACTTGTTTTTTTCTATTGCTTTGGCACAGATCAGAAATGCTGCAGCAGTCAGGAAGAAATGAAGCTGCACCTACTGAGAGGTCTAAAAGGGACACGGCATCACCGATGCTGTTCTGGCTATGCCAACCTTCCTGAAGAACAAGGGGCTGTGGCATGTCTCATTAAGTTTTTTGTGTCTGATAATTTATCCTCATTCAAGAGGTACTGAACATCAGCATAGTGGAAGCAACCTTCTGTGATAGCACAGTCTTGCAAGTTGGAAGTAACTGCTCTGTAACTCTAAACATGACTGGTACCGCAATAATAAATCTCTGATTGACCAAAAAACTCAAGAAATTAAATCACAGTGAAAGACAGACTGTGAAGGTTAACAATTATCAGAGCCTCACATGCTTTATGAATGAGGTATCTCTTTCCCACTTTCTCCCCTTCTATCCTTTTGTTTTCTGTGAAAGACACGAGCAATTCAAAATAAGTAATACAAATAAAAAAACCACATCTTTTTAACTATACTGATTTTGTACATACAAAGGAGTTTTGCGCATAAAAGCTGCTAAGACATCTCTGTATCACCACGTGAACCATTTGCTTTCCACGTGGGACACAGACAGAGGTTCATTCCTTTGCTCGCATGTGTTTAAGCTCACCCTGGGAGCAGCCTTGAGCCTTGCCAGGCCAGCGGCACCATGGAGGGCAGGGCACACTGGAGAAAACCTCAGGGGCAGCTCAGGCACTTCCCCTTCTGGTGCAGAAACACCAGAAGACGGGGCACTGGTCTTCAATTTTGTCCAGAGTTCAGGGGCTAATCAAGCTGGTGAAAAGCAGCTTGGCAAGGGACATGGAAAAGTCAAGTTTCTTGCACTAATGTGATGCCTCCATTCCTGCAGTGCTCTTGCATTCGTGCTCTGCTTTAAAGAAGTGAAAGTCACCCATGGAGGATGAACAGCTAATCCTCAACTCTATTTTAAGTCAGATGTGTAGTTCCTAAGGGGTGGAAGCAACACAAACAGGTCTGACGTAAATTCTTAGTCTTACTTAGTTGGGAAGGGTTAGTCAAGCAAATTTAAGTCTTTCGCGTCTCCTGAAAAAAAGCAGTAACATTTTCCACCAGTTGTCAAAATAAACTCAGAAAAACTCAGGCACTACACCTTAATGACCATAAGGCCCTCCTCGTGAACAAGATCTTTAACCAAGGTCTTGAGAATCAGCATATCAGAAACAAGCAGCAGAAGATAGATCCCAAGACAATTTGGACTTCCTGCAAGACAGGTTGAATGAAAACAACCCATTTCAATGGAGAAGAAAGTGGCTATTGCCTGAACAGCCAATTCTAATTTGTTGTTAATAGCAACTTTTCATCAAATAGTCATAAAAAACTACAACTCCAAGCTGTATACTGTAGATAATAGATTTACCCTTTCAGTTAACTTAAGCAAAACAAATGTTTAAACTTCCCGGTAAAGGCACACAAAACATGACGAAGATTTGATCACTGCAGTGTTACTAGGGCTGTGAGAGAAACTTTGGGTTTAAGTGAGTAATTCCTACGCAGTAGCAAATTTTGACAAAATTTCGACAAAATGACAGTATTTCTCCATCAGTTTTCTACACTCTATCATTTAAAAAACGAGCACATTAGATGAAGAACAGCCCACAGGATCACTTTTTTTGACTTGTGGCCACTATTATATATACAAAGCTTAAATTTTCTTGGAATATGTGTCTTTGGGCTTACTTATTAGGTGATTAAACCTGACACATAGCTTAATGCCAGGCCACAGAATTTCAGCCAGTTGCTTCTGAAATTTGTTTCAGTTTGTAATTTCACTGTATCTGTATAATTTAATGTCAAAGGCTTTAGTTCTAAAAATAAAACCAAAAGTACTGAATCATCATTGGAAGTGAAGTATCACCTTGAGAATACTAGACACATCAGTATGAAAAAATGTATATATTTCTTTGCAAGGCATTGGAAGAATTAAAAAAAAAAAAAGATATTTTTACATTCTATAAAACATATAAGAATGTAGAATTCTGAAGTACAGGACTTTCAATACGTTAATCTGTAATATTTTAATGGAAATTGGTTAAGACACCTTAAAACACCAAGGTGAAATACAGAGTGAAGAAAAGGCATCAAGGCATAGGTGCACTAGCAAAGTTCACCTGTTCACAAACTGTTTTGTCTGCTTATCAGTAAAACCCAGTAAAAATGTTTTGATATGAGTAGCAATCGTGGCCCAAGCCTAGCCAGAGTTACACAAATGGATCCAGTGGGCCATGTATATTATGGATATCAGCTATACCAGTAGTTCCCTGAGGAAAGGCAGAAACACTCAGTAATTTGACTAGATACAATGTCCAACAGCAGAGAACTTCAATGCATTTCCACCTCACCCAAAAAACCCAAATTCTTAAATTTTATGAGAAAGAGACTCTTCCAAACTCAGCAAAGATTAGTAGTTGTCAACTGACGGCGACTTGGTACATCTGACCTGCTGGCTAGTACACAGTTCTCCCACGGAGCACTTGTATGGAATCATTTCCACATTTCATCAAACAAACTTGTCATGCCAACCACAGCTTGGGGATGACTTCAATCCCAGACATCACTTGCAAGAGTTTACCAAAGGAGGTCAAGGGATTTGACTGCAGAGAGCAAACATAGTTTGCTTCCAAAAGAACCTTGGAAATGAGGTCTACTTCTAATTACACCAATGAAGATGATAACAAATAACAACGTTTAGTGGGAAAGAGGTCAGTAAGCCAAAGGAAAGTTGTCACAATGAAGAAGGTAACTGAACCGTTTGCCCAAAGGCTGCACAAAGGATTTTTTAAAAACCGCACTAACAAATCGCAACAGGTACACAAAAAGAGAGGTGCCACAATATGTCAATGCCTGTTGAAATAAACTTGGGGAAATAAAAACCCAATGGACCTTTCCTTATCTTTTCTTTCACCTGTCTTGTTCACCAGCCTCTCCATGTTTGTCCACCTCGCTAACAAACACATTATCCCTTGAAGAAACAAACTTGCACACAAAAAAACTGTTATTCACCTCATCCAGAGAGGCTGCTCACAGAACTGTTCCATTTTGTATCTAGAAAAAAGAGTCTCTTCAATGTTTCCATTACAGTAAAAAAAAAAAAGAAAAAAGAAAAGAAAAAAAAAAAGGAAGATGAAAAAGGCAAAAAAAGAGTGGGTAGTCATCACCACAACCTCTAAAATGCACGGGAACAAATGACATTGAGGATACACAGCCAGTCCCACAGTCACACTGCCAGTCCATTAGTAGACTTCAAGGTCTTGATCTTTGAGTTCCAAATCACTGGCCTACATAGAGATCGGCTCTCTCTCTTCAGGGATAACATCCAGAATAAAAAGAATCCCACAAACAAGTGAATCCATTAAGATTTTTTTTTTACAGAAAAATGAACTTACCTTCATTTTTTTATAAGAGGATTTTTCATTTTTATTTTGAAAGAACCATGACACATATCAGCAGAAATAGTTGGCATGCATACTCAAGCTAACAACTGCAAATAGATTACACACCATTTTTTTTGATCAAGACACCAGATCAAGATCCAGAAGGAAAAATGGAAGTGTAAACGGCACCAGATTTCAAACACCAGATTCAAACAACATTGGGTGGCATGAGTTATAAACAAGACAACCATGTCAATAACACAGGCAGTTCACAAAACAGTTTAAATTACTTAATAATTAACATTTCAGGTCAACTTGCAGCTATGTCCTTCCAAAATTAGTGCTGACTATATTTAAATCATTTATTATTTTTTGATTTTTCAGACATGGCTAGAAAACTCACTATAAGATAAAACTTGTCAAAAATGAGCAACACTTTAGAAAAAAGAGAGCACTTGATCACATGTTAGTCCAAAAGCATCAACAATTTTGGCTTCTTAAATAAACTTTGCACTTGCATGATTAAAGAATGTGTCTGATTTTTAAAACTTAAAAGTATCTCTTCAGGTGTTTTTCAAAAGCAGCATCTGTGCAATGGTCATTACGTGCCACCTGCCCAGGGGACAACTGTGCTCCACAGACTACTGAGCCAACAAGTCAACATTCTGAACACAATTTAAGACAGCCAAGAAGAGTCATGCACAATGGTCATTTTTAGCCTCAGTCTAATGCTCAGCAAACATAATTTTTCTGGTCATTTCTTTGCGCCCATCGAAACCAATACCTCATCATTGATCTTTGATGAAACACAGCAACACACGAAGAGCAAGAATTTGCCGCAGCACAGTCTACAGGCCCAACTCCACAAACCCAACGGAACTTTTTCCAAAATCAAAGCAAGTTTTTGGCAATCCCTTGAGATGCAGAGTGGCTCCTAAATTTCTCTCCTACCAGGGATGATCCCTTCAAGACTGGCTTAAGCCACATTGTGAGGTTGGGGAAACTTGCCAAAGTAATTAATCATGATTTATCTGTCTTGGGAATACAGGCCTTTGGTCTTCCTCCTAGCCTATCAGTTCAGCACCTCTGCTTGACAGTCAACTTACTTAAAACACAAGCCCACCCGGGGCACCTTCCACTGAATTCTACAGGGTCTGTTCACTGATGGCATCACAGATGTAACTCCATTAATAAGAGATACATGTACACCAGCTGTACAGTAAGACATCACCTGCTGAGTGTCCTGAAGGCTATCTGCCTCCTTTTAACCTTAAGACTCCCAGCCTCTGGATATATTTTTTCAATAGGTCACTGTCTGGATGCATATTAAGTATCAGATAAGAGCATTTTTGGTTTTGGGAGGCCACCTCTCTACCCAAATGGCAAGAACAGCTCCAAAACAACAATGGCTTTTCACTCCCAGGGATGACTTCTTGTAAAAATAAAAACAAGGAAGTCTCTTCCAAGAGAACCATGATGCTTTTCAGTTAAGGGCAACGATGTGAAATTGCCACACACAAGATAGGAAATTCAAAGTTCGGCTGTCACCTTGTTCCCTTCTTCACCCCAAGCAAGACCTCCCTCTCCCGTCAGCACACGCTTTGACCACCTCCCGAGTGACGAGTGAAGGATGGCGTGTCAGAGCCTTAACTTTCAATCTTTTTTGGCTTCTCTCGCAACCTCAACCCTATCGTTGGAGCACGAGGAAGAGCCGAAGAGTTTTAATTTTAATATTTTGCACCGCCGCAGTTTGCAGCACGGCCACGGTACACGATGGTGGCACAGGACTTTGGCATGGACACAAATCCAAGAG
>WAAG01072067.1:4385-32964 GCA_013390105.1 Tichodroma muraria
AAAAAAAAAATCTGCCATTTATGTTGCCACTGCTGTGTTTTCAAAAATTTTCTGCTGGGTGCTCTCAGTGCAACAGTTGGGGTATTTTTTTGTCTGTATTTTAAGATTTAGTATAAGGCACATGCTGAGACTTACAGTTCCAGTGCTGTTCCCTGGATCCTACTTCAACAGGCATACATTTGTTTATTCAGAGCAAACAAACACAATCCAAAATCCTCAAAAGATTTTGTGAGAAGCATATGAAAATGATAAACTTTTTTCTTTTATTTTTAAATTAGAATAAAAAAATGAATGAAGGGAACTTACCTGTATGAGAACACTACACAGAGGTCTATAGTTTCTAGAAAAATCTAGGTGATTGTTGTGTGGACTGAAGTCCCCCACTACAAATATAATTTTTGACTACTGTAATGCAAACAAGTTTTCTTCTCCTAATTTCCATATTCTTGGAAAAATGAGCATTTATATTTTTGTATAATCCCATCTTTTAAAGTTATGCTTTCATCAGTGCTATAAATTATAACCTTTGACTCATTTTCTCAAGAATTTAATATTAATCCTTTTTCAAAATGTTTAATAATAAAAGGGTTAAAATTACTAATTAATAGGATCCAAACTACTATTGCTAACAAAAATATGTTTTGAATTTAATTAATTAAGAAACCCAACTAACTGTTTGCTTTTATATTAAGGAAATAACCAACAAGAGTTCTATAATGCTTACGGAGTGAGTCGTTTGCAGCATGATGTTTTCTGTTGATAACATCACATTAACTCAGCAGGCATCCTCAAAAAGGTATTAAAGTGGGGTTTGTTTATCATGTGACACTTGTGCTTGACATCCATGGTCCATCTGTATGTAAACTCATTAGTAAGTGAATAGAGGTATCTCTTTTTCCAAAATTTGAGTTAAGCAAAAATAGTTCAACCTGATCACGAGCCTAGTTTTTCCTGAATAGCAGTCCTTCAAATAATGTTTTGGTATTAGTTTCTATTCTGTAATTCTATTGCTTGACAGCCATTCACGTATTTATTAGAGATACAGTCTCTTTTTCTGTGGTACTTGTTTTAGATATCTCAGATTTGCTGGTCTATGCATCAGTATTTTTTGCTAAGCTGAGCAGGAATGTAAAAAGGTTTCAGTTTGGTAATGCTTTAGTGGTATTATCAAATTATATGCTCCCTGCTTGAGGTTAAAAGCAGGATTGGATTTCACAGGAATTTTAATATGTATTTTGGTTTAGGCCCTCAAGAAAGGGCAACAAAATGTAGGGAAAGGAAGGTCTGACTCAGTCACTTGAACATCTGTCTGACACTGGATAATGGCATCAGTAGAAAAAATTTTGTATTTGGAGCAAATAAGAGCATGTCTTTGAAACAAACAGGCTGAGCCAATTAGACCTTATATTGGATCCTACTGTACAAACTTATGGCTGCTTACGTCTGTTTCCTGGAGAGAATTAAGTGGTTTTAAACAGAAGAAAACCATTTTAAAAATAACAATAAACTACACAAAGAAAACAAAGATGTACCAAAAAAAGGAAGCTGGAACTGTAACTCACCATTTTCAGGCATCCTTTTACCCTTGGGTGTCTCCCAGAAAAGGCAATTTTATATCCAAATGTACCCACAGACTTTGGGTGGGGCACATTAGCCAATTAATTGACCTAGTTATCCTTTGCTTTGGCCATAAAACACATCTGTGTGGAAAGAAATGTTTAACAATTTCGGTACCTAAAAATATGTTTGAGTAACCCTGTATTACGGCAGCTTAGTAGTTTTTGAATCTCAAAAGAAAATACTAATACATTTTTAACATAAAAAGTTCTGAAACGCCAATTCCAATCAGAGTCCCTGTGAATGTGACTTAAAAATGCAGTAGTATCATAACTTGCTGGTGTTGACTGTATTTTGTTGCCTATGTGTAACATATAAAGTGCAAACAAGTCTTTCCTTATAAGTGGGCTTCCTTAACACAGCACTTTACTGTATATCTGATAATTTTTTTAAAAAATAAGTGTCTTACAGCTATCAGTATTTTTTTCAAGAATATTTAAATTTTTAGCTTGTATCCACAGAGTCTGTTAGCATGACCTTTATCTCTTGCTGTTTTCTTCTCAAATGGGATTTCAAAGATTTCCATAAACTTTTTGGTCATCATATACTAGCTGTTTAGAACCTCATACTGTTGCAGTAGTCTAACTCTAGAAGAGGGCACTGAGAAAAATACATGTCCATGTGTAGATTCAATTTCAGAGTGATCAATGGAAAATAGAACTGTTTAGCTGATGTCAAAGGAGTTCTCTGGTTTGACCCTCAAACTGAAAATCTAACTGCAACAGAGGTAGTTTGCAGTGGTAACTTGCACAAAAACTCCATTTAAAGTCTTGACAGTGATAGCTGTGTTGTAAGCTCTGCTCTGGCAGACAAGTTGCTGCCTTTCTAAAAGGTAGTTTTATTGCAGTGAAATCACTGTGAGTGGAAGGCTATGTGGCCTTTGCCTGTAAATCTTGTTTTCTCTGCGGTTGTTTATGGGGGTATAAATCTTGTATAAGTTTTACACTATCATGCTGCTTAGAACTTATGAAGATGTGTCAGAGGATGTTTAGGTTGGCTGTCAGGATAAGGCTCTTCACCCATGGCATGGTTGGGTAGGCTCCCCAGGGAAGAAGGGGTCACAGCACCAAGCTTGGCAGAGTTCAAGAGTGTTGTGTCTAATTGTCTGGACAACGCTCTCAGGCACATGGTGTGGTTCTTGGGGGTGTCCTGTGCAGGGCCAGGATCTGGACTTGATCCTGATGTGTCCCTTCCAACTCAGCATATTCTATGACTTTATGCTTTAAAGGCAGTTGTGGCTCTGATGATGTGCCCATCCAAGGTTTGCCCGGTGCACTGAGGAACCTCCCCCGCAGCCAGGCAAGTGTGCAGGTGCACACACCTTTTGTACTTGGGGCAGCCACTCATGTTGCTGTAGTTGAACGGAGACGAGTCAGTGGGTGCGAGT
Source organism: Tichodroma muraria (assembly GCA_013390105.1). Classification (NCBI taxonomy): domain Eukaryota; kingdom Metazoa; phylum Chordata; class Aves; order Passeriformes; family Sittidae; genus Tichodroma; species Tichodroma muraria. Next base: position 7,390 of record WAAG01072067.1, read on the forward strand.
GTAATGGTGAGAAAATGATCCCCAGGGAGCCAGCAGTGGGCACCTTGTGCAGTTAGGGTTTACACTGAACTTGAGGAGAATGCTGTGTCCGTGGTCTGCAACAAGCATTACAAGCTTCATAGCAGCATGGCTGTTCCATGTCTAGAATTTCCTGGTGCCCGTGGCCAGATAACAAAGAAACCTTCACTTAGAAATCCTCTCATGAAGCAACTAGGGCAGGATCATCAGACTGTCCATTTTGTCACAAATAGGTCTATGTAGCAGGTGTATGTTGTTAAACTAACTGGTAATTCCTTTGTACCTGTGACAGGCCCAGGCCGGACATCTCCTTACCTGAGAACTTCAGCAAAGATGAAGCCGATAGAGGAAAGTGTTGAAGATGATGTCTTTGAAGCACCGTCTGCTGATAAGCTTGAACTCCAGCGGCTGCCTTAAACAGTTGTGTCCTCAGGTGTACCAGAGCTTGCACAAAGCTCCAAAAAAGGAGCTTGCATAAAAGGAAGGAGCGGAATTTGGGAGGAATCTGAAAGCCAAGCCCACCTCTCCATGTTTGAATTTACCGCAGCATATGCCAGTGGCTTCTAGATGGAAATGTCATGTTTAATTTTACTTCTAAATAAAATAAATAAAAAACTTGTGTGCGTTTCTTGTTGCTTCTTTTTGGTTACTTTATTTCTACTTTGAATTTTACCATTATAAATTTAGTATTGTGTTGCTGACTAGCTGGACATTTTTAGACTTACTTGGTGGAGAATATCCCCAGTTTCATTTATCTATGTTCCTTTGAAGTCTGTATCTTAGTGTTTTCAGTAGGGGATTTTGAAACTTTGTTTCCAAAGCCACATTGCTGTTACCAACCATCATTGTTGTGACAGTCTCATATGAAAAACACACAGTCTTCTGCGTCAATTTTATTTTAAGGTATTTGCCTTTAGTGTTTCCCAATCTCACTGCTTGACTCCACAATTGTAGTAATGCCTTCAATGTTAGTTTTTCTTGACCGAAGATTTAAATATAATGCTACCGTTTCAACCTTAACTTTTTCTTCTTTAGGCAACTCTATTTTACTGAGCTTCATTATTTTCCTTAGCCTTATCCATGGCCTGACTGAGCTGTTCTGCATTGACCTTCCCCCAAAAGAGACACACAAGTGACAGCTGATGTAGAAAATTCCGTTCAAACCCCAAAACTGGGTAGCTGCAAGTTTAGTAAAGCCCAGTCTCATAAAGAGAGACATTGGGAAGCTTTTATAAGAGGCACTTGTAGCAGTTCTGCCTGTGATATGTGGAGACATGTAGGTGATAGCTGTACTACCTAGCTTTGACGACTCTTGAAAATTGTGGAACAAATAGTATATTTTAACTAAATATAACAGAAAATAACTACTCCTCCATTTACTGAATTGCACAAAACTGATACATGAATAATAGAAGTTTGGTGTCAACTCTCTAGCAATTACAAGTGTCATAGTCTGGGTTTTTTTGTTTACGTCATTCCATATTCCATATTTCTGAAGTTTATCCTGAAAGATCTTCCTTGAATAAGTTTGCATCCAAGTTATACAACCCACTTCTTCCCTCCTTGAAACCTCATGCAATATCAAGACACACGCTAGGTGATTGGAAGTTTGACCTGTGTTTGTCAGCATTCCTGCTTCTGGGAATTTAAATCTAGTGTTTAATCTTTCATCATTGTGTCTTGTGCTTCTGACAGTTTTGCGTTCATATAAATGCAAAATGGCACACAGAGCTGAGACATACACAAATAGATGGAAAATGTCTTTAGACCGCACACAAGCAAAAGACAGCACAGTGACTCCTGGTGGAAGTGACGGAGCAGCCTAAGAGCATCGTTAGGTCAATGTCCCAGGGACATGGCCATATCTCTGAGGTTGCCCCTTGGCTACTGGAGAGTAAGAGAGGCAACGGGAACTATTTTACTTTTGAGGAGATACAAGGAGTAATGTCCTTGCCCTCATGTCATTTTCCCAAACTTCTGCTGGCGTCCAAACTCCTTTAAAGAAAAAAACCAAGCTGGTGGAGTAGAACTCATCCAGCTTAGGAATAACAAGAAGACACAGAGTGTCTAAAGCAAAACCAGCAGTTCCTACATCTCCTTCTCCACCGGAACAATTTCTTGTGTTTTGTTACCAAATCAATCAATATGCAATGCCTGGAGAGACTGCATCTCCTGAATTATCATAGAATTTGTCTTAATAATCAGAGAGGGCCTGCAGGAGCTGAGCTCTGCGTGCCTGCTGTGCACTGCTGGCTCAGGACTGTGAACGCTTGTCTGGTGCCTGGGAGTGTGAAGCAAGTTGCCACCAGAGCCAAGGATGCTACAGCAGTAACACTGCAAATAACGATAAATATGTCAGTTTACCAAAAATGATACATTACCTGAAAATGCGTAACTGGAAATTTTTAAATTCCTGATAAATGGGTCAAATTAATAGGAAATAAGATTATTTGATAAATACAACTGTTTGCCTCTGTCCCTCTGTTTCAAATAGAGTTGCTCTCAGACCACAGAAGTTAAAACAGACTGTAAACTAATTTTCCATATTGAATGAGATATCCCTTTTCATTGCTGTTGCAGAAGGTAAGGAAAAGCATCATGTAATCATTCAGATTTAAAGGAGGGCTTGTGTACAGGCGTAGAAGATGTGCTGTAAACACACGGTTCACTCATTTCAAGGTAATACTAATTTCAATTAGTAAATCAAACGTAAAACAACATATATTTTTAAATTAGAACATCATGTTCTGTTGGTCATAACTGTAACTAAGTAGCAGATGTGAACGATACTAGCAGATTGGTTGGCTTTGCTAACCAGAATGCCTGTGGAGAAAAAATGAAAGGTACTTCACCAACATTTTGTTTTGTTTTGTTTTTGGCAATTCTGTGATTTCAATGAATTTGTGTATATAAAAATGCATCTTGAGTACCACGTGTGTTAGGGAGACAGAACTAAAAGATATCAATTAGCTCTATTGTTTTATATCAATTGTTTTAGAGATACACTTAAGGCTCTGTCCCATTCTCACAGCAAAGCACCGTTTGTCTCAGTCTTAAATTTTGTGGAATGAGCTTCATGTGGAGCTGACTGAGCTGTAAGTCTCATGCACAGGAGCCTGTGTGCTCCTACCCCAGAAGGTAAATCTGCTTCGGAGAAACTGGCCAAAGATGGAAAAAAGTAATTTGAGCATTTAGAGAGGATTCAGAAAATCAGCTGTAGCCCAGCACTTGGAAGTCAGGTGTGTAGTGACAGAGCTGGTGAACCACTAGATTTTAATTAATGTAAAGAAACATGGTAGGCATGATCCACATAATATTTCTACAGGCTGAAAAATAGGTCTCTGCTTCTAGTCCATGATGGACATTTCAGCAAATGGTAAGTGCAAAAAAGGTTAATTCAACAACAAAAACTCTTTCAATAACATGAATGTATTTTAGATAACCCTTGTTTTGAAACATTTAACAATTTGTCATTCTACAAACAAACCCAATGTATTTAAATTTAAAAAATATAATGTGTTAAACTGGTATGCAAATACTAAATGTCTTCTTTTTTTCCTATACTATTTCCCTTCAAGAAATGAGGACAACAGAATTATAATCTCCTTATGGAAAATAGGCTACTTTACTTGATATATGCATTTGTAAGCAAAACAAAGATCTAACAAAAGAAGTGATTTAGTTAAAAAAAATATCAATGCTGATACAATTAAAAGGCAAGGACTTGGCTCTTCAGGAAATTTTTGGCATCTATGTAGAGCCTAATTGCAAAAGCATAGACTTGGCAAGTATCTTTGCATGTGGAAGGCAGCAATTTTTAGGGCAACATTGTGCATGACAGGCTATCACATACACATTCACAAATCGTTTGGATGGAGTTTTGGGAAGTCAAATTGTAAAGACACATTTTAACCTTTTTACTGGAATTACAACAACAGTTACTTTAATTATTCACTCAGAAATGTTGTAGCAAGCGCTTCTGAGTAAAATGCTGGCTTTGCATCTCTGATGCCATGTTGGTCACAGCTGCTCCTGCTCAAAGGGGAATGAGTTTTCAGTACTTAGGGGATTAATAAGGGAAGACAAACATCCTAGTTAATTAGCCCTGACATGTAAACTTCCTGAGAGCATGCTGATGATAATATGAAACTCATTAGAGGGTGCAGAGATGCAATACAAAGCAAAAGTTGTGGGATCACTCAGTATTGATTGCAATATGGTCTCTGTACTGTTTTTTCAGTGAGGAGAGTGATATGGAGTGGCTCAACAACACTGTAAAAGTTGATGGGCTCTTTTTGGGCCATTTAATAGAACAAAATACTTTTCAGTTGATAAAGTTATTATGACTACAGGTAGAACATAGCATTTTCAGTGAGCTTAAATATTAGCTGGATTTTAGTTCACAAGAATATTTACTTAGCATTTGATGCACATAAAATAAGTTACAAATCTAAGTTACAGCAGTGCCATGTCATGCCTGTGTGTTTGCTAAATTCCTCTGGAAGCTTCGAGAGCTTTTTTTTCCAAGAGAACTCTTTAAGACCCCTAGGTCAGAGATAAAGTAGATATGAGGGCTTTGCACAGGGATGAGTGCAAGTATTACTACAGCCTCCAGTATTACACCTACTGTAGCTGAATACTGTTCAGTCACTGCAATTTACCGTGCTTGAATTACTCCTTAGCTTTCTCCTGGGGGATTAATATCTGTTACAGCCACATCCTGATTTCCTGTGCAAAGTGCTTTTGGGATAACAACTCCCTGTCATCCTTCATAGCAAAGAACAGATCAAAGGCAGTGCCTCTTGACATGCATCCACTTGTATGCTGTTCTGTCAACACTCTTGCGTTCGCTGTCACTCAGTGCTCCATCCTGTTCCAGAAAACTAAGGAATTTAATAATAGTATAGACATTGTCTGCCAAAATACTGTGAAGAAATATGAATCTTCTAAGCTTTTAAATGCCTGTTCCCCTGCAGGTTTTTTCAAAATAATTTCCCTGATCACACCACCCTCTGGAGTTTTACTTTGTATATTTTTTTATCTTTCAGTGTACTTGGGCTTCTCTCCAAATCTTTATGAAAAGCTTTTTCTACAAAAACTTTTTGTGGCCAAAAATTTCCAGGGTTTCATCACTCATGTCTGCAAGCACTTTCTTAGGCTTTCAGGGACACTTCATGAGGACTACAACTTACTTAGAAAACCAAACAGCCATCTGTGTTTTCCTCTGCATTTCCTTGTTTAATTTTTCAAAAGCTGCTATAGGTCCACCAAGAGACAAGAGAGGAAGGGATCATTTTCAAAAGGCTGCAAATTTCATCCTCCATTCAAGCCCACAACCTGATTCCTTAGGCTACATCTCTAGGCAAGTGTGCTCAGGAGAGCTGCCAGTGACACTGTTCTTTGGCTGGGTTGCTGGCTTAAGTCTTAGAAAGGGCAAGTAACGTACCTGCTCCTGGCTAAACTGGACTTGTCCTGATTTCTGAGGACTTTGGGATGAGTGTGGAGCACAAGGCATGCAGTCACTTTCAGGAGAGAGAGACAGAAACCTGCTCAGAGGCAGGATTTCAGAGGCATATTTTTAAATATAAGTAAATGTTAAGATCACAGCATTACTGCTTTGTGGACATTTTCCCATCACACCTCCACATTTCCCTTTCCTAGAGCACATCATTGGCCTGTGCCAAAGCACAGTGAGGGCTGAGCTCTGAGGTGGGCTGAGGAAAAAGGCTTCTATCTCTGCATTGGGATTGTACTAGAACCAGTGGCAGCAGGGAAACCCAGGTGGAGATGGCCGGTTCATGTGGCTGGGTGTGAGAAAAGAGGCGTGAGAGTCAGCAGGCTAAAATCAGCATACAGGTGTGTAAGAGACAATCTCTGGTTTCTTGGGGTTGAGTGAGATCGTTCTCTGTGGTTGGGAAAATCCACTGAAATGCATTTCTGGGATGTGCTTAAGCTGCTGCAGTGGTGCATGTGGTTGTCATCTGCCAGCTGAGGAGAGGTAAGTGGTTTTGAGTGCAGGGCAAAGGGTCTGCTTGCTCCCTGCACCTTATTCCTCCACAGGGGTTTGTTCTTCTAAGAATTAAGGCAGGTTTAGTCTTGTGTTCCAGCTGATATTTCATCTCTGTAAGCATATGGAGAAAAGACACAATTTTGCCCAAAATACAAAGGTGCTTGTGGTGAGGATGCAAAATTGGAATTGCTCTTCTGGAAATCCCATAGAGAAATGAAGCTCATACAAACATTGTGAGGATTATTTGGCTCCCCGTGTCTTTCCTGCTGCCTTCCTTATTTCCTTCTTTGAACACATCTGGCAGTAGAGACAGTCATCAAAGGAAACTTCATTATGTTCATTTGTAGCTTTTTTGTGCTCACGACTAACTATACAATTAGCAAAAGGAAAAAAAAAGACTTGTATTGGCATAAATTATCATTATATTTGGAGGACTAAGTGTCTAACAGATTACTGCTTCTTTGACTTAGAGTGTATTGAATAGAAAATGGTTTTTTATGTGCAAGGGGTATATTGTAAAACATCCTGCAGAATGTGAAAGTTTAAATACAAATCCCTACTTAAATGACAAAGGGGAAATCATAAAGTACTTATATAGAAAAAGAAAACAAAAGTAGAGTTTGTTAAAAAGTTTTGTGTTTATTTGGGGGGAAAAAAGACTCCTCTCCTGGTGTGTCTAGTACATCCTTTAATTGCTTAAACCTAGTACTATGAGCTGTAGTACTATTTGAAGAGGGTGGGACAATAAAAGGCCAAGAAAATACGCTTTTAATGTGTGATTCCTGGAGAAATTGGGATTCTTAGCACTGCAGCGAACGTTTGCTCCCTCTGCTGCCTGTTCCTAGAAAAGGGGATCTGGAATTTTGCAGGCGAAAGAACAACAGACAAATAAAGGCCCCTAAAATAACCTGCAATAGCAAATCTGTAACAAAATGAGTGGGGTTTGTTTTCACATTTTGTTTTAGTGGGCTGGGAACCGTGGGGTTTTTTTAGCAGAACAAACAACTTTTTGGGTTCAGCATATTTAGTTTGTATCCTAAACAGCACATGAACACACAGGTGTTATCTATCTGTGGGTTATTACCACAGGATTTTTCTGTGACATTCATTTAAATCAGGCAGTTGGAGCTAATTGTAGTTTGTCCACAAGTTGTTTTCATTGCATTCAGCTCAAACCAGCCTCTTTTTCACATTGACTACCTTAATGGATGAAGCTCGCTTCTAAATTGTATCTCCACTCATCACAAACCTCTCAGAAAACTAATTGCTTTCTGAATGTTACCTTAAAAATGGAAGCAGCAAAGAGAACTGAATTGGTACCTTTTCTCTGCTGCAGTTACCTTGCCAGGGTCAGGGAAGGTGAAGTTGGGAGGCTGTATTGTGGCCAAGCCTGTCCCTGAACTGCTTCTAGAGTGCACTCAGCCAGCACAAGTGTTCCTTCCAGCACAGCCCGATGGCATGAACGCAGATGAGCTCTGATGGACTGTCGGGCACTGTAACAGAAATTAGCTGCGTGCAAGAGCACCCTGGAATTTGTGCTGTTTCACTTATCAGACAAGAAATCTTAACAATTGCTCATGTTGGAAGACAAGAATGCAGACAAACAGCAGCCTCTGCTGGGGAGAAACTTCCCGTGCTTTTTGCAAGTTCTGTCAATATCAGTGGGGAAGCCAAAAGGAAAAAAACAACCAATAAACACTTAATTGGAAAGACATGGATTTGGCAGAGATTGTGGTAGTGTATGCAAGCTTCAGGCTTGGGGATGAGTCAGATGAGCTTAGAGTATATCTTCTGGTGCCAAAGTAAGCAATAGAAGCAACATTGCTCTAGGCTGGGGTGCTTAAGTATAGTTGTGGTCACAGATTTTTGGGGGAAAACGCTAAGGTGGATAGAATTGTGCTGATATGTGGCAGATCTGTGAGCTGCCCCTGCACAACTTTCCCAGACAGATATTCCTATTCTGATTCTTATCTTCCTCTTGGAATGCTTTCTCTGCCTCTCTGAGATAGGTGCAGTAGAGCCTACTGAGGAAAGACAAGGAGAAAAAAATCAATTGTGCGCTAGCATAATCATGTCATGGAAAGAATGATCGCTCAGCTGTTTGTGTCTTGAAGCAGCTGATCTGAGTTCTGCTCTTGTCCAGCATCATATTTATCATGCTATACAGTGCATTTAGAAGCATTAAAAAGTGCTGACTGCTGAAATTAATGGAAATCCCCAATGGAGTTAATCTGAATGGAGATCCTTTTTATAAATATTATGGGAAATATTTTAATGGCTCCTGCAGTGAGGAAAAAATGATTCCTCTTTTCCAAAGCGGGAAATGTTTTGGGAGAATTTCCACCATCATCTGGCACTTCCAAGCACTTCAGTTTGGAAAAATCAAAGCCTCTTTTGTGCTTTCTTACCCTCCTTTTGTTCTGCTTACCAGCTCTGTTGACTAAATTATATGTACATCAGCTGTAATGCCCTAATAACCAAGCCCAGCTCTGGGCTGTACTGTGAAAAGAAAATTATAACATCTGTTGAGCTGTTATTAAAGACAATTTTGGCATCTGCAGTATAGCTCTTGTAGAGTGAGTGCTACCCTCATGGCCAGGTAAATGGGATATTTCTCATCAAAACCTGCCACATTAGGATTTTGTGCATCATGCAGTATAGCAGGGAGGCTGCAGATTCTGTTTTGCAGCTGCTGCTGTGGCAGTCCTAAGGCATTCAAGACTCCAGCTAGCTCTTCTCTTCCCTGACAGCCTCTACCCCTTCAGAAACGGTACGGGGAAAGATAAAATCCCTTCTCCTGGCCTTGTCTGGCCCAATCCTGGGTTCCCCTCCTGTAATGTCAAAGAGGTGGGTGGTCAGCGCTCACCTACTCCTGGCCTGTTTAAAAAGTGTTGCTAAAGGAAACTGGGTTTAGTGTTTTGGGGTCTTTTCCCTTTCCTTTGGACTTGGAGAACAACAGTTTGTTAATCCCTTTGAGCCAGCATTCCTTGTAAAAGCAAACTGCTAAAGGAGAGACATTTTCCTCTTTCAGCCCACCTCCACAGCTGCATTTTTTTTTTCCCATTTATTGCTTGTACCAGAGGCTGTCACCTTATGGTGTGTGGTGCCTTCAACTAGAGAAGTGGCTCCAGCTGGGTCCTTGGCACTGATGCCAAAAAGAGCAAATTCCCTCAGTTTTTGTTTTATGATGTTTTGATGTGTATCTTTTCAAACATACAAATAGTCACAGGGTAATTGCACTTTTTCTCTAAGGCCTGGGAGAAGATCTTATCTGTAAATTTCATATTAGATCTAGCACTTGACATGTACACAGCTGTCTAACAGCCCCTCTAACAACAGCAAAATTACACATTGAATTAAAAATAAAGATACAAACAAGGCAGCTGAGCAGATCTGAAAATTCACAAGGCAAGTACCTTGCTATGTAATCTGGAGAAATAAAGCAGTGCACTGTAAAGAGACTTGGGGTATATTAACTGTTTTCCTGAGAACCTGAGCAAACCAAGCAATGACCAGAGAATGAAGAGCAGGAGCAGGGATCTTCAGACCTGTGGTCTCCTTGCCACGTCATTGCAGGTGTGGTTCACCAAGCCCACTTTTTCAGAAGGGATTGGCACGTTCTGGAAGCTGCTGAAGCTGCACTTCAGACATTTCAATCCTTTTCAGGGAAGCAGGGGCTTGTCCTCTGTGCTGACCTGTGACCCGGCTGCCGGGGTCTTGCTGAGAGCCAGTGAATAGCAGACAGGGATGAGATGGAGTAATTACAGTGGGTGAATGGGGAAAATAAAGATGGACCCCTTTCTTCTTTTATCTCAAATAGAGGAGCTAATTTAGGGAACCTTTCTAACAAAAGCTCACGATGACCCAAATCCTTCCCCCTTTGACTCAGTGGGGACAAAGCCAGGCTGAGAAGCAATAGGTTAGATGGACGCTTAAGAGGCACGGGGTGATGAGTGCGGGTGGACCCTGGCAGAGCCGGCACGGGCCTGGGAAGCTCAACTGGGGTCACGGGTGACCCCAGGAGCCCTGTGGCTCTTGGGACCTGCCAGAGTTTCTCTGCAGCGAGAGGAAACCAATTGAAAGAGACTCTTGACCTTCTTTATTCTTCTACCAGCCCTTTCTTCTTGTATCCTGTCACTTCACTAAGGCTTTGTGCTGGTAGCGTTCCAGGAAATGGATGATTTTGTTTTGATTTTGAGTGAGTATAGCATGTCCCTGTGTGACTCATGAGGGTGACAAGATTTTTCTGGTAACTGCTTGCAGCTCTTAGCTGTAAGCTAATAAATACCTTGTGCTACTTAGGGACTCAAGATTGTTGTATTTTCTTCCATTACCTTCCCTGCTCCTGGTGTGTCTATGTCTCACTGTAGTACTTCAAATCCATGTAAAAAGAGGTAGGTGGGCTGTTTTCACTGAAAAAATTCACCTGGAAATCAGGTCCTAATTCCTGCTGTGGAAAACACTGCCAATGCTGTTGATTTGGAAAATTTCTTGTTTGTAGAGAAAAATACCTGTTTTAAGCCTCAGAGACAGATGAGCGTATTGTCATTCCCAGTCCCAAAACCTACCAGGTGCCAGAGTGCTCAGAAAATGTTCATCTTGCAGAAGAATTGTGAAGAACCCTAGGCCTGCCTTTGCCACTTTGTCAAGCTGAAGAGGAGGAAATCATGAGCATACAAAATATGGGAGGTTTTACACCACCACCTGTAGAGATGATGCTGTCTGGTCAAAGAGCTGGAACTTCAGCCCCTCCCTTGCTGTTTGCAGGAAGCCATGTGAGGTTTCTAGGAACAAGTTTTTACCTTCTTCTGTGGTTCAAGGCCTTCACCCAGCAGGACTGTGGTGACTTATGCAGAGTGCAGCACCCAGAGGAAGGATGTTCTGCAGAGGTGGCTGTTTCTGGGCTAGTGCTGCCTCAAGGTGAAATACTCTCAGCCCCTCTTGACTTTGGGCAGTGTGGTGTGTTGACCCAGCTGGACACCAGATGCCCACCAAAACTGCTCTATTACTCCCTCTTCAGATGGACAGGGGAGAGAAAATGTAATGAAGGATTCATAGGTCAAGGACAGGGAGAGATCAACCTCCAGTCACTGTCATGGGCAAAAGAGACTTGACTTGAGGAAATTAACATAATGTATTACCAATCAAATAAAATCAGAGTAGGGTAATGAGAAATAAAATCTAAAAACAACTTCCCCACTTCTTCTCCCCCACCCCCACCCCTTCTTTCTGGGCTTAGTTTTATTCCCAAAATCTCTCTCTCTTTCCTGTCAGCAGTGCAGGGGAACAGGGAATGGGCATTGTGGACTGTGGTAGGTTCATCACAGGTTATCTCTGCTCCTCCTTTCTCCTCAGGGAGAAGACTCCTCATACTCTTCCCCTGCTCCAGAGTGGTGTCCCTCTCATGGAAGACAGTCCTTCATAAACTTCTCCGGTTAAGTGAGTCCTTCCCATGGGTTGCAGCCGTTCATGAACTGCTCCAATGTGGGTCCCTTCCATGGGGTGCAGACTTTCAGGAACAGAGTGGTCCAGAGTGGGTGCTACATGGGGCCACAAGTCCTGCCAGCAAACCTGCTCCATTGTGGGCTTCTCTCTCCATGGGGCCACAGGTCCTGCCAGAAGCCTGCTCCAGTGTGGGCTTCTCATAGGATAGCCTCCTCTGGGCATCCACCTGCTCCCCTATGGACTTCCACGGCCTGGAGAGGCACAGCTGCTTCACCATGGTCTTCACCAAGGGCTGCAGGAAAATCTCTGCTCCAGACCTCAAGAATCTCCCTCTCCTTCTACACTGACCCTGGTGTCTGCAGAGCTCTTTCTCTCACACATTCTCACTCCTTTCTCCAACTGCAGTTGTGAAAAATATTTTTCCCATTCCTAAATCTGTTATCCCAGAGGTACCACCATCACTGCTGGGCTCAGCCTTGGCCAGCAGCAGGTCTGCCTTGGAGCTGGCTGGCATTGGCTCTGTCAGACATGGGGGAAGCTTACAGCAGCTCCTGTACAGACACCCCAGTAACCCTCCCTGTCCCCCCCCACCCCCACCCCCAAACCTTGCCAGCAAACCCAATATGGGCAGGGGAACAAGGCTATAGCTTTTAGTATTCAAGTTCAGGACCATCATTCTTCATGAGCCATCAGGAGAAACAACCCCAATCCCTGATCTGAAAATGGAGCATTACTGAAACAGATGGAAGGGCACCTGAGCCTATTGCTGCTCTTTGACGCCCCCTGATAGGCTGTCCCCAAACTCCAGGAGCTGCCACTAATCCTATTTTTTCCAGATTCTTTGGTCAGAGGGGCTAACAAACCTTGCCCTTTTCTTTTCCTTTTCTTTTTTCTTCTTTTTTTTTCTTTTTCTTTTTTAATCACCTGGTGCTGAAACCATATGTCTGTTCCTGCAGTTCTTTTGCTTTAATTCCCCTTGGCTTTTGCTGACAGACAAACAGATCCTAGGGCTCAGGGACTGCTGGCATGGTGCTTGTGCCTGCCCCTTCACCCTCCCACACCGCAGCAGCCGAGCAGAGGGTCTCCGTGGGGGCAGCCTCTGCTCCTCTCCACACAGCTTTGTGCAAGACAGCTGCTTTTCAGAAACTCTCAGGCTTGAAACTCCAGAGAAGTTACGGTTCAGCAGGCTTGACTGTGACTTTTTGTCACAGCTGTCAGTGTAGGTCAAGGAGAGATGAAAGAAACAGGGGCTGAATGGAAAGGAACTTGCTGCGCTTCAAGCCCCCACCCTTGCTGTGCTGCCTTGGGGGAGAAACGGCATTGCTGCTTTCTTTCATAGGCAACTCCCAAAATACTTCCAAATTTAACTTATTATACATTATTCTAGTAACTTTCAGCCAGTATTTCCCCAAATGTCTGATTAGTCTGATTGCCTCAAATATTTTGGATGCTCCAACTGAAGTGGCTTTGGGTGTTCATTGGGGTTTTTTTATTACTATTTTGTTTCATTTGGTTTTGATGGGGCATTTTTAGCTAATTGCTTTAAAGAGCCCAGTGCATGATAATCCAGCACATTTCTAAAAAGGAAAGAAGACAAAAGAACCAGTTTTCTAGGACACTGAAAACCAACACTGGCAGCTCAACAAGGCTGGTTTTAAAGCCAGAACTGATATGCTATCCCAGCAGAGAAGTTAAAGGATTCTGAAAGAGGCAAGTAGCAGGTTTCTCAAAATCATGATAATGGAGGAGGAAACTCTACATTAAAAAAAAAAAAAAAAAAAGAAAAAGGAAAGAAAAAAGATACAGTGTCTTGTCTATCATTTTAAAAACTAAAAAAAGAGTGCTGAATTTCCTTATTGGTACACATAGGACTTTTTACTATAGTGGACAAAGAGCTGGAAGTTGAAGCCAGTGGAACTGGAAATGAGGCACTACTTGTTAGCAGCAGGTGATTAAAACAAGCTATCATGAAGCAGAGCATCTCTTTTTTTCTCAAAAGCATTCAGGCCTGATCTGAAACCCGATTAGAAAATATGCTTAAAGCACCCAAGCAAACATGGCTCCAGTTGAAACCAAGTGCTAAAATTCAGTGCTGTAGCAACTGCCCTGACTTTAATAGGTCCAGCAGGTCAAACTAGATAAACAACTGGTACTTCCTGGCTTGGAATCCTGAATTATTTGGAAGTAAATGGGTTGTAAGCTTCTAAACCTGGATGGACACCTAAGCTCAGTGCTTGTCATTCTTTCTACCTAGCTCACCTTCTCCTGGCTGGCCCAGCATTAAAAACACCACCAGTCCATCTTTGTTGGTTTATGAGCTGTTTGGCTGCTCCAGCCCTGAATATCTAGGCTAAGAGCTGCGTGGCAAGTAACCCTGGGGCCAAATATTGAACAGCCAGCAAACAAAAATCGACCAGCTGCATGTTAACTGAGCATCAGCAGCCTGAAAAGGTGCCTGGGGCTCGAAGGCAGCTGTTCTGCAATCATGCAGTGGCCAATGGCTGCAAAAAATAATAACTGGTGCAGAGTAACATGCTCTTTGAGGGGACTGCTTATCCTAGAGGTCAACAGCATTGCAGGCAGCAGACAACACTGGAAACAGCAGAGCACTTTGCCAAAATGGTGTTAATGTTAATTAATTGGGACATCACCTAAATTATACTAGTATCAGGAGGAGGACATCCACAGAAAGAATTCCCTCCTGTCCACCACAGAGTGTCTTCCTGTGCAAGTATACAGGAAATGAGAGGGCTAACTATGTAAACAACTTGAAAGTACTTGAAATTACTTGCATCTGGGATATTTTTGTTATTGGGGAAAAGTCAACTGGTGTTGAGGGAGGGAGATAGGTATGCTGAGTCTATCATAAATTATGAGTAGTTTTGAAATTAAAGTCTTGTGTAACTAGCTCCTGCTCCCAACAGATTGCAAGGAAAATGCAATTCTTTCAAAAATGGCTACATTTGTTTTGGCACTTAGGGTTAAAGAAAGGCTGGAGATAGCTCCAAGCATGTGTCCCAGGACCCACAGAATACGGAAGAAAATAAACATGCTACTTTAATTGTTATTTCAAATGGCTTCTGTGATTTTGATGTTACTTTATTGACTAATTTAGAAGTTTCAACCCAAAGATTTCTTCCTGCTGGCACACAGCAATGTTGTTATTAATGCTGCAAGGCAGTGACCCCTTCTCTGCAAGGTTAGGAAGGGGAGCCTTGGCTTGCAGCAGTGGATTTAGGTACTGCTGATGATCTGCCTTAGCCTTAATGTGCAAGACAAGGCTTCCTGTCTGTAACATGAAGACAGTAGCTCTAAACTGTCCTGGGGCAGCTGCTGAAAGGATAAAGATGCTGACTTTTAGTGGCTCTGGGAAGGAGGGCCGCTCATTTGAGAGATGAGGTGGGAAGAATTAGGTGCTGCTGTTCTTCCAGATGCTTTAGTTTCAGTCAACATTAGACTGCTGGAGAGGAGGTTTCTCCATTTCACTTGTTCCAAGGGGGCTTCCTACATCTGTGCATGGCCAGAGCTGCTCAGTGCTCCCCGAGGTGGCTTCCTCCTGCCTGTGTCACCTTGCAGGGTGTTCCAGGAGTTAGGTGGTGGCATGCCCAGGGTGTCCCCTCCCATTGCCTGAAACACTGGGGTAAGGCTGGCCCGGAGCTCATGTAAGCACCTGGTGTTAACAGCGCTCTTCACAGAGCACTCATCAGATGTTTCAAAGCAAGCCTCACTCCTCATGACTGACACCAGAAGTGGGATACATGTGGGATCTCAGCCAAGGGGGTTGAGTCACCTCTTCCACATTGCAGGAGAGTGATGACACCATTGGGCTACAGGTTGGGAGTGAGGTGGGACATGACTGGATGTGACTGGACATGTGATTGGGACACATCTTCATAGCTCACTCTTTTTTGAGGATATGTATTAGAGGGGTGAGGTGAGGGGAAATAAATGGAAATTTTTTGTGACTAGAAGAGTAGTAGATAGTCACCCTTTCATGCAGGTGTTTGTACAAATAGGAAAAAAAAATATTTTCTGCCTCGTATTAGCAGAGGTGGTTAAATTTTGCTATTAATCACCTGCATGCAGATCCCTGTGTTAAAACAGAGGCACTGGAGCTGGCCTATACAAGTCCTCAAATATTTTAATGCAGAATTATGAGCTAATGCTATCCAAGTCCCTAAAAACACTTTATGTAATTTAGAGAAGGAATTTCCACGTAATGAAAAATGACAGCACTTTCTTTTCTAAAAAGAAATCCCTCTTCAATTCAGTTCAAATTAGGATGAAATAGATATATGCAAGCTTATAGATTATGGAAGAAGTAATAAAGATGGAATGAGGCTTAAATACCAAAAGCTTTTCAGCCCAGAGAATAACCTAAATGTCTAAATGTCTGATAGCTTTAATGTCTAGTGTATTCTCACAGAGAGTAAGTAGCAAAAACTATAATCCTGTAGTTTAATTTCAATAGCTGAATAGGTTTTGGGGTACAATTTCTGCAGCACTGCAAGTATGATTCAGGTATGAATGAATCGTTTATTTCTCCCTCCTTCCCCCCAACAATGTTAAACTAAAATTATTTTTTTCTGAAGGTAATATCCCAAAACTAAGTGAGCATAGGTGCAAAAGAAAACTCCCCAGTGATATGCAGTGTATTTTTACCATGCAAATAAAGTAAATTTCAAAGGCTCACTGTAAATGCCAATGTTATATGTTTTATTTTTAATCAAGTAATTATTTTAAACCTCACAATATCCATGACTGACAGGAAAAAAAAGACATTAGGCATGAAATGAGAATATAAAATACATGATATGTAGAAAGGCAATCAGTGCTTTAGTCCCTCAAGACAGTAAACAGGTGAAATGACCTTCAAAACTTCAACTCAAGGCTTTTTTCTTACAACACAAAATTCAAGTGATTCTTCTTTTATTTCACCTTGTAAACAACATACAAGTCAAAATGGACAATGAGGTAATCTATACTACAGAAGATAATTTAAAAACACTAGATAAGACACAGTATTAAAGACATATAGAAATCAGTGTTCACTTTGGTCTCTAGTATGGTTATTGTTATTATTATCACAAGCAACACATACTAGTTAAAGCCAGTCTGGTGATATTTCTCAGACAGTTGTTGCTTAACTTAGTAATCCAAGAGGTAGTCAAAACCATTGTCTTTCGTAAAGATGTTCATACATTTGGTTCAATGACAATGGTATCATATACCTTGCTACTTTTCAACATTCTCAGAAAAATACTGCCACAGCTGCTGATACACAGCTCTGGTTTATACAAAAAAAAAAGAAGTGTGTGTTCACAGATCAACCTCTTGTTATCAGTCAACAGTTGTAACAGGGGTAACACAACCACTGGATCTTAAAGAGGCTGTTGATAAACTAAGCAAAATAAGATCAATGCATTTAACAAGGCTCTGCTTGTTTCTAAAACAATACTCAAATCTCGTTAAGACTTCTAGGAAATTAAAATCAGTGCATCTGCACATGTACATATCTTCCCAATTACTTTTATATCTAGCACAGGGGAATACATATATATTTTTTATGATAAACATTTCTTACAGATAAATTAATTAAATTAAATTTAAGACTCGATGCAATTTCCCATGTTCTTTTATAATTCTTCTTACAAAGAATGGTACAAGATCTATAAGCACTTTTTTTTTAATGGGGTTCTATTAGCAAAACTAAGTTAACAGGAACCAAGCAGGAGCTCCAGGATAACACTGGTGCAGAATAAAATGGCTGAAAAAGGTGCCCTGCGACAGGAAGAGGTAGGATCCAAATGCGATGTTTGGCACTCCCTGAAAGCTGGCTAAAGGCAAAATATTGCAAATGGTGTTACAATGCCAGATCTACCATTAACTGCAGCAAAAAAGTTATTTGGCTCTTCCTCCAAATACAAGTCTTCCTCATGGCCTATCTTTTGTAGCGTGTAATTAAATATCGTGACCTCTCCTTGGGGAAGAGTAAAAAATATCTCACAATGTCTCTTACAATTAAATCACATTGAGTATTTTGGGGTGGGGGAAGGGGAGGGAGAGAGATTCTTGCTTCAGGTTTAACCTTATCTCCACTATTGTTAGGAGAAAAATACACCTGTCTGAGCAGATATTTGACCAATTTCTACTCAAACGAGTTTTATTGTGGAGCACTCTGGCAAGGACAGGCTGGTGAATAGGGGGAAATCTAGCCTGAGCGAACACTGCCGAATATTAATTTTGTCCTTAGACATGAAGGAAGAATCCCAAACTCAGTCTGTGCCTCCTCCTTTAAAAGGTTCTTTGCTTATTTGGAGCAGCCAATTGAAGGACACTAGATAACTAGATTTTTACCTTACTGCAGCCCAGTGCTAAGTAGTTCCCTGCTGCAGCTTATGCTGCTGTATGTTTAACTTAGGCATGTACATTTTGGTGTCTTCTGGAGCTGTATTTATTCCCGTGAACAGTGCCCATAATCCTTTGGACAGAAAAATAAAAACTTTCAAAGAAATGTTTGGAAAGGTCTCATAATTTCAAATGGATGCTTCATCTTAAACAAGTATTTACCATAATGTCTGCAGTGGTGAACTAACAGTTACATATTCAGTACAGATAAAAAGTATGTACCATAGATCAACAGCCACCTTTAAGGCCACAGCAGCACAAAGGTGTGTTCATGCAGTAGATATGAGGTAGCCTTTTGCTGTAAACAGAATAATAATTTTATTGTCACCTATGTAAACAAAGTGGGCTGGATGCTTTTGTGGTTTTGTTCTTCCCCTTCTGCCCCATCCCCCATCCCTCCCCTCCTTGAAAAGCTAAGCACCAGTAACTCCAACTGGAAGTCAGTGGGAGCTGTGGTTGCCCAGCGTCTCTGAAAACTCAGACCCTGTGAGTGTAAAGACACAAATGCTCACATAAGCAATCAGTACAGAATACCACTTCATCATTTCACAGGAACTTATAATACAGAACGCTGAGATCTGATTATCAGAAACGTAGCTCTACGTCAACTCAGAGGTAGTTACTAATATCAGTACATAATACTTATATAGAGATAAAAAGGTCTAAGACTATTTGGTTTGTTCTGAGTAAGCAGGTCTGTAGACTATTCTGTAAAGAAAAAACATTACATGGTATATTCCCTGAGCAAAGTTCTTTGTCCTGAGTATGTTATGTAACAGTGATAACATTCTAATATATAAAAATAAAACCTTAAGCTTTCAACAATAAGATAGGGTTTGGTATGTGCTCTTAGCAGTTCAGTCTGACTTTGGTGCGCACAGTAATTTCAAACAGCACCAATAAAAATCCACATGTTGAAAACATTTCCTTATCTCAGCTCTGAACTTCTTACATATAAACAGGGAATGACCAGTTTTCAAATCCACAGTTGCCTATTTCTATAAGGAACTTTGGTTTAAATTTTCAAAGTGACCTAAGTTTTGCATCTTTGCTGTTTAACCTGGTTTTTACACCGACTAGAAGGTTAAGCAATGCCACTTTGATTTGTCTACATAATTTAAATAAGTTTACTATCCTTACGTAAGGCAAGGACGTTCTCTATAGATATATCACATTCAATATCGTCAAAGGTAAGCTTTGCATTAGCATACTGAGAACTTCAGTACAAACCTTGAGATTCTTGCAAACACTGGCAAGGAATTCACACAAAACAATTCTCTCGAAATTGTGCCCTTCACTGAGGAGTTTGATGACTACCTGTTTGCTCACTGAAGCAGCAGCAGCAGCACCGGTAAAAGTCTCATCTGGCAGGACACGTGGGAAGGGGAAGGCCACGCACTGAGCTGGCTGCATACCTGTTGTAACCATCGGCTGCAGAGGAGTTACCACGGTAAGACTTTGGCTCGCTGTAGCCTTTCATGCAGGCTGTTCCCTTAGTTCGATTATCCGAGCTTAAACCTACCCGACACTTTCAAGCTTTAACAGCCTGTGTTTATTGCCAATGTTAAGGATTATACAGGTTTCTCTAATTAACTTACATCCACAATGGGATTTGTCAGAGTACGTTATCTTACGTATGACTTGGTAATTCAAAAGTTACAAATGGAAAGCGACTTGAAGTTTTGATAGGCTCCAACTCTATTAACCCCAAGCAAGGCCTGCAGCCCAGGGAGTCTCACTCTGAGGCCACCAATCTTTCTTCTCTTTCACACTGAAGTGTGTGGTCCAAGGGCACTCTGGACCAAGGCTGGTCAGCTGCAGCCCCCAGTTCACAAGGAGATGATGCCCAGGGCTTCTGGCAAATCTGCAGGTCCCTTCACTCAGGCTGGTCCGTGCCCATGCTGTATCATCACCTAGGGAGGCTAGCTGAGCAACCCCAAGTACCCATCAGCCTTTAGTCCTAAGAAAATACTTAGCCCAGGATCTCATTAGCTTTGCATTTTGTTTTCTTTAAAACCCAAACAGACAACAACAATAAAAATCCCTAGGGAGCTCTCTCCATGGTATTTCAACAGGAAATAAGGGGGAAGACCCTTCAAATCGAGGGACGCTACTTGGGACCAAGAGAAATTGCTGCTGCTGCGGCTACTACTGCCACCAAGGTACCCTAAAATGTTCACAGTATACAAACGGCTAACCAGGATGGCATCCTGACACCACTCAAAAGGGTCTGTTTGGTAACAACTCATACATTCTCTCCTACACAACAGACATCTAAATTACAGTTACAATCATATTAATTTAACAAAACGTTTTGAGAAACCATCACAGAAACTACACATTCATTGTCTTTTCTGGAGCTTTAAACTCCTCACCAGCAAAGGGTGGTGGCAATGAGAGTCGTCTTGAGTCATAAAACTGCCCTGCACCGGCATGGGGAGGGGAGGGGTTTTGATACTTTGTGGAGATGAAAAAGTAAGTAATTCAAATTGATGGTATGGGGGATGTCTTTGTATCTTTAGTACCCTACGGCAGCTTTAAAATATGTAAGTATCCTTTGGTTTACAAGAGAAGTAACGGTCTTGACCTCAGATCTTTGTTTGTTTGTGGTCTATCATGTTTATTTGGTTAATTTCTGAGTAAAATTTCAGAAAATTGGGTTTTCTTGTTTGCTTTCTGAACGTGTTTGGAGACAGGTTCTAGGAATGAGTTCAGGAACATTGGGCACTGTGACTTTTGCTTCACAGTAACATCTGGTGGGATCTGGAGAATGGTCTGATGGAAAAATATATATTTATAGATATGTACACATACACACACACACACGCATGCACACTCATACATACATACAGAAAGTAAAACATAACGCACCCTGCTCAAATGTATTTTGTTTGGAGTGATTTGTCTATCAAAGAAAAAAAACCAAAACAACAAACATTCACAGTTCCTCAACAGTAGTTAAAATTCCAGGTCAGCTACTGATAATGAATTATTTCCCCTGTACTTGCATGAGGTAGACATCCCAAGAGGGTAAAGAAAACGGAACATTATGACAAATGCATTAAGTTTTTTTCCTTTTCTGAACAGAAGGCCCCTTTCTGTTTGGTTCTTCAGGCGACGCAGACAACTTACTCGATGAAGCTTCCTGTGGTGACCTGCCCAAGCGCTCCGAGATCTCCGACCTGCCTTCCTGAGAGTACGATGGAGACGAGAAGCCATGCGTTCCTCCCCCTTCTCTCAGGAAGGCAGAAGTAGAAGGCTGTGGTTCGGCTTCGTGTCTTCCCTGAGAACTAGCGGGCTGCTGAGAGACAGTTTTATGGGGGCAGTTAGCCACCATGTGCATGATGCTCTGACAGTAATGGCACTTCTTTGGCTGCGGAGGTAGACTACATTCTTTAGCGTGGTGGTCGAGGCCACCGCAGTTGTAGCATCTAAAACCAAACAGAGACAGAGACGGAGTTACGCAAGGCGGCGGCAAGCGGGAAGGGCTCCTGCGGGCCGGGGCCCGGCCCCACTAGAGGGCACCAGACCTTCAGCCATCGCCGCCCGGCGTCCCTGCTCGCCCCGGGACTCGCGTCCCGCGGTCCCAGCGCCTGCCGCGCCGAGCGGGGATGCTCCGGCTCGGCCGCTCCCGGAACCAGGCCCCGAGGGACGCGGTGCTTGCAGCCGGGAAGAAACACGAGCCCGAGGAGGGACGCGGGGCCCCGCCACGAGCCAGGACCGGCTCTGTCCCAGGGCCCGGCAGCTCGGTTCCTCTGGCACAGCCCACGCACGGCGGGCCAAGGCTCCGGGCCAAGCCTTCCCAGCGGGGACTGTAATGGCATTTAGGGTTGGATTCAAAATAAACTCAGTAAAGCCCCGGCACGAGTCATGAATCTGTGCTTGATTGTTTCCTCTCAAAACTCCCAGCCGGCGCGCACGTGGCTGCGGCCGGGGTGCCGCGCTCCGTGGGATGCGCCGCCGGGAGCCGAGGGGCGCCGAGAGCCCCCTCCAGCCGCACGGACACGGCTTCTCCCCCACTTCTGGGAAATTTCCCACACTTCTGTGGGCCTGAAGCCCACAGAACCTCCTCTATTAGCCAGGGGAGCCCTGAAGAGTTCTCCAGCAACTCCTTACTGAATCCTTTGTAACACTCACCGGGAACACCAGTTATTGGATTACATTGTTCTAACGTACGATACAAAGAAATGATTACACGCCCTTGGCATGGTGACCTTATGTGCACCACTGAGTTTTCTATTTTGGCTGCTTTTGTACGGTTTCTGTTCCTTCTTTGTTTTATAAAACTTTCACTGAATGCATAGACATTTCATTTATAATAATCTAACATGTTACTGGAAAGAACTAACCCGGGATTTTGTTTGGGTTTTTTTATTGTTTTTTCCTTCTTTCCCTTAATAACCAACTAGTTAAAAAAAATATTTCACAGATACTTAGGTCTGTAGAGTCACCTTAAGGATTAAAAAAAAGACTGTAACTATAACTATGTACAAAATACTGCAAAGTGTTCTGGATCAAGCCCACATAACGATATTTTACATTTTCAGATTTCTGGAAAGTAACAAAGCACCGTTTGGCTATTTCACCTAGTATTTAGTAGTCCCTACTAGTTTATACAATATCAAGGCGTTTAGTCCATGCAAAGCTTATGTACAGCTGAGTCTCACCTTCTGAATTTGCTTTACCTCGCAAAGAAATACTATTGATAAAACCCGTGTAATTTTTTTAAAAGATTGCAAATATCAACATTTGTAATTCTGCTCAAAGAAACAATCCCTGGCACCTCTCACTTCATATCTCTTCATCACTTGTAGCAAGATACCAATCATATCTTCATTTCCACAGACAAATGAAAAAATGGCACAAGTTGCTCATGGCATGTTGCATGCCATCATGTCCTCAAAGACTGACCAATAATTTAAAGAAGTTAAACAATGAACAGAACTTTGTTATCCTTTCATAAATTGTTGTGACTTATTGTATCTTCCCTAGAAAGGAGTAAGAAGAAACTAAGCCCAGTACAATGAGCTCTGCACTTCTGCAATAACATACTTTAGGTGAACTGGTTCCATTTTGATGTCACCGCTGCACTGAAGATTGATGTGATTTTTCAGTGGAATTTGAAGACTATGCTTACACTACTCTGTCTGCGTATACTATAGACTAACCCATGAAGAGACACACAGTCTAACAAAGCTTCCCTTGCATCACAAAGAAAATAGCATGTACCAGCCCCATTATCATTTAGTATTGATTTCCCTAGCACCCATTTCCTAGGAAGGGAAATGACATACTAAGAACATTGTAAAATCCAAACATCCTAAGACCAAAACATCAAGCTTTTTTTCTCCTGTAGTTAAAAAAAAAATTTTTTCAGGTTATTAAACACTATCTGTCTGATTACTTTTTGCCAAATTGTTGCAGGTACTTTCAAATTAGTGATCCCCGCTTGACAGTAAGTTCAGCATTCAGTCTTCCTAACTGGCATTCAGCTTTGTTGTGTTTCCACCACAAGCTTTCTAAACACCTTCTGAAAAAAGTAATAAGGAAATAAGCCTTGCAATTAGAGAAATGAAACAACAGCAACAAGTACAAATCTTTAAGTGTTTTACTTTCTCCCCTTCCAATAAATATATCTAAGAATTCACAGATGTGGTACTGATTGTAATTCAGGTTGTATTAGAGAACGATGTTTATTATTACCTCTGTCATCAGTTTCAGCAGTGTACGTCTTCCTGGGATAAATGCACTTTATAACACAGTTTTATTTATAAATATAACACAGGATAGCATAGGAGTGTGCAGACATTCTGGAAATTGTGTTTTTTATCTTAATTCAGAATATGAAATTTTATGTCTGTGAATGCATCAGCACATTTCTCCCTTAATATCACATCTGTTTAGAACAGTTAAATAAAAGAAGTTTGAAAACAGGGTAAAGGGCCTCAGTAGCAGGGCAGGCAGTAGCCACGGACAAATCAATTTATTCAGTCACTATGGTATGCTCTGTGTTATCCAATTCAGTGGACCATTTCACCTCACCAATTGGCAAAGAACCTGCTGTCAGGGCCCCTGCTTCCACTCAAGCAGCCTCTGTCACCCTTTGCATATATACTCAATCAATACATCCTATTTGCAAAATATTGTAATTCCTTGCATTTATTTAAATTGCCACTGAAATGCCACTGTAAAAGAAGAACTCTGTCAGAAGCAGTTGTGATTAAACAACTACTTCTGACAGAGTATGGCTTTTTGGGGATGTTTTTCACTACCATTCAATTCAAATATCCAAAGTGTCACATTAGAATATATATGTGCCAGCCAGGGTGTGCCTGGACTTAGAGGAGAGTGATATTTATTCAGTTCTTTTAACTATTTATCCATTCCTTGTCAATCACTCTTGATAGGAGAACAGATCACACCTTGCTCTGAAACTCCTTCCCTATCCAAGGAATTTAGCCCAAAATGGAAGTGGTCAGCCACCTGAGAGCTCACAAATGAAGCACGGCATCACCCCCAGGCATTAAGGCATGGCATAAACCCTTTTATCCTGAGTGCTTCAGCCCTTTGCTCCTCTCTGCTGCGTGTACTTATGTTACAACATCATGAAAGCTGACAGCACGACGTGCACGTGGGAGCTCACACGTAGCCCTACCTACGTAGGCATACGGAACAGCACACAAGCTGACACCTGCCATGGAAACTGACCAATTCTCATTCCACCCTGCTCTCAGAAACGCTAGATTCGTGCAAACATAGCAAGTATCTCCTCACTTCTGAAGCACCACGGAAAGAATGCATGGTAGCTTAAATACAAGTTTATGTGTAAATTCTATCATGAGATGAATAAAACACAGAAAGCCCTTAAACCTGAAATTATAATAGAATCAGCACTTACAAAGAACAAAAGTAAGAAGGATTTGTTAAAATAGGATTGTCTTTCTCACAGTAGGCTTCCATGATTTGCTAGCTAGCTTCAGGCTCAAAAATATAAAGAGATAGCAATTATCCTAACGGGAAATCCTTTCTTCTCTACAGCACTGACAGGAAAGTGAATCAGGGTGATTTTTTTTAAATAGATAAAAAGATGAACATAAAAAAGATGAACATCTTAACAGAGGAATACCTTGAGGAACTTGTCTAGCTTTGTATTTCAATACTCTCAAAAAAAACTGTAACTTTAATACCTACGAATGAATTAAGAAGAGAGCATATAGCAAGGTTAAAAAAACCTTGTAAATTCTCCTTCACTATGGATTTGTGATTGCATAAAACTAAACATATTAAAGGAAACATGAAGAAGCAGAATTGTACAGATTCGAACATAAACTACGCTGTATTCACTATAAGAAGCTGATGACTGAAATTGATTAGAAGTACTCAATGTCAAAACTTAATAATACCATCTTGTCTTTAGCTTTTTTCCCTTGTTCCAGCAACCAGACGCACACCCCAACCCCAAACTTTTTAAAACAATACCCTTGCCTTGCAAATACATTTTCCACAGTAACAACTCAGATGGGTTAAGCAGCACTAGGTAAACACAACTGCTTGTTTCTTTGAGCTGTTTTATAATACAATTTAGATGATAATCCAATACATATGACAAGCAAAGAATATGTGCAACCCCAGACTGTTATCTATTGAGAGCAAAAACTGTAAAATTACCCTAATGACTGACTTGGGGGAGGGGG
>WAAG01072067.1:32985-56402 GCA_013390105.1 Tichodroma muraria
AAATTCTTGGCTAACAATATTCCATGTTGCAACATTAATGCCTTGAAAAATGGCATGGAATTCTAGCAATATGTGCAAGTGAGATGCTGTTACAATACACTGAATGCAAACGTGCAGTTAAAGCATAAAGGAAACGTTTAAAATTGTACCTAAATGTGCTGTCTTTTTCAGCCATTACTTTCACAACATACCTAAAGAAAGGCAGATGAAACAGGCAGCAGATCACTTCAACTATTCTATTTTGTAAATGGCTGTAAAGGGAAGTTAAACTATCCATGATCTAACAGAAAAATAGCTCTTAGATGTAACTAAGATTTTCACTGTTTAAGGCTTCAGTGACTTGTCTTGAAAATAAGACCATGAAACACTGCAAAGGGGTACTTCTTACTACCTGGGTGTGACACTAACAAAAGCCCAGGGTGGAGTGTGCTTGCTCAGGCACCACCTGGGACAAGTGAGAAAGACCTACAACAAGCTAATTTCAAGTTGTCTTTGCTGCAGCTTGAAAAGCCAAGTTACATGGGGCTCTGAGCAACCTGGTCCAGCGGGAGATGTCCCTGCCCACGGCAGGGGAGGTTGGATCTAGGTGGTCTTAAAGGCTCCTTTCAACCCAAAGCATTTTGGTGAGCTAACAGGACACACAGAAGATGAGTGGAATGTACACTCTGCTCATGCCCTCTGACAGGGGAATGGATGGGATGTTTCTGCTCACATGTGCATTGCTGGGGTTTACACGATTCTGGTTATCAACCTTTAATTCTTAAGCTGTAGCTGAATGCAGGAGAGAATACAGCTAACTTTGAAAACTCAGAAAAGGTATTAGAATTCAAAGTAGTGAATACTGAAATACTACTGAAATAATAACTAAGGTCAAGTGAAATTATCTTGTTAAATAAGCTAGAGAAAGGAATGCTTACCATCTCCATCAGGGCATTTATGGCCTGTCCATCAAGCAGGCTTACAATGAGGCAG
This sequence comes from Tichodroma muraria, assembly GCA_013390105.1. Taxonomy (NCBI): domain Eukaryota; kingdom Metazoa; phylum Chordata; class Aves; order Passeriformes; family Sittidae; genus Tichodroma; species Tichodroma muraria. The sequence goes on from WAAG01072067.1 coordinate 33,958, forward strand.
AAAACCTCACTAGGATCCTCATTCATCAATCAATGGAAAAAAAAAATCAGTTTAATTTTAAAACTGTAAGTATTTTTAATCAAGAATGTTGTAAAACAGCATATTATCAATGCAGAAAATGGCACACTGATGCCACATTTAGGTTTGTGTTGGTCCTGTGAGTATTTGCTACCCCAAACTCCTCGTTCACGCAAAACACTGTGCAGAGGCGACATGCTGGGAAAGTTAATTGCAGGCTGGCATTCTTCAGTGAAATTCAGTTAGAAAATTTCTTGTGCTTTACTAGCTTTTTGAGATATATATAACAGAAATATAATTTTAAAAAGAAAGATAACCTTAGAGAAAAAAAAGATGAAATACAATAAAAATGCTCACCCATCTATTTGTCCTGTGAACCCTACAACTCATGATAACGTACCAGAGATCCAAGGCTTTCAATTTTGTGAGAAAAACAAGGTACCTCCATTTTTTAAAGCTTGCCTTCTTTCATTTTACAGATAGCCCCAGCACGCTAACACAAACCCCCACTGTCTGCGAGGCTTCCAATAACACAGGGTGGAATATTGATGATGTTTACTCTTGTTGCAAATAAATAAATAAAAATGCTCTGTTGTAAACTCATCAGATCGACTAGTTTTCTGTGGTTAGTTCTAAATCAATCTATTTTCCCCAGTGTATCACAGAAGTAATATCAATAGGTTACGGTCTTTTGTTGCTCGGGTTTCCCCTCCCCCTTCCCCCCAACAAAGAAGCTGACAAACAACGTGGGGCATTTGCCTGATAAATCAAGCCTGTCAGGATACAATTTAGCTTAAGTTCATGAGGAAATAAAATTGTTTAAAATCTGCTAATACAATTTTACTGGAAGGTGATGGGGTTTGTTTTGGTGGTTTTTTTTACAACCAAGAACAATGATGAAACAGAAAGGTGGTTCAAAATTCACAAAACGCAGCTTTTTCTCCACAAAAATGGAAAGGACTACAGAGACAGCAGATCTTAAAAAATAACTTCAACGACATCGTTTCCATTCTTCCTTTCCATGAAACCTTATCGCTACTATCCACTCAGCTCCCTTTACAGGCATGGAGGAAAATTATTTTTCACACAATCACACAAAGTCCTTAGGAAATGCATCCTTATGGAGGAATGATTTGGATGCATTTTCATTTATAACAACAAAAGGGTTTTCTTTATATTAAGAGCTAAAAACTCCTGAAATAACAATTTACAAAGTGCAGTCTTTTTTCCCTTTTTGAAAGATGGTTTTGCTCCTATAATATCAATATAGCATGGAAAGAATGTGCATATTTTAATGGCTTTAACCCATCCGGATAAAGCAGATACAAAATCAGCAATGGTTTAAGGAAGTTATGTTTTAAACAGTCATATATCACACATTTCAAACATGAAATGTTATACCATGATTTCAAGTAAGACTATTACTGTTAATCTCTTTGCACTACGAAACCTCACACGCAAATACTCTCAGCCACAAATTTCCCTTGTAAGCTTTAATTTCTGCGGGAATAATAAAAGAAACCAGTTTTTCAACAAGAACAGCTCCGTACGCAGTAATTTTTTAGGAAGTAAGTATTTCCCACAGCTCGTGCTGGTGGAAAGGCTGCCTGGGCTCTGCTCTGGGCATTGCAGCCGCGCGTACCCACACCTGCAGCCCTCTGCCAGAGCGGGCTGGGGTGCGGCCAGGGCTCAGCAGACCTCGGCTGCCTGTGTCTGAGAGCGCTGCCCCGTGCCCCTGTTTACAGAAGCCTAGCTCGGTAACACTAGAAGCCTTTCACAGAGGTGGCTTGAGCCTCCTGGCCATGTGGATAAGGATGCACGCTGCATAAAACCGGCTCAACTCTTTCTGGGTCAGTGAGGTGCTGGTCATGAGCTAAGAGGCATGCCTGACCTTATCTGCCTCTCAGCAGAGCTGGTTCCAGGGTTTCCACATCCACCGATCAGTTAATCCACAGATGAGATAAAAAGGCAGTAGGTAGCCGGGAATCAGCTGTTAAAAACCGCCTTTCCATTTTGTTCCTTATTCATCACTAACATTAGCAGCAAATATAACAAATACAGCAAATGCAAGTGACACTAACTCACAACAGCAGGAAACAGCAAATGGCATCCTGGCAGTAGGCTGGAGCACTGAAGCAAGCAGCAGTAGAGAAAGAGAAGAAAGAAAGTTGCTCTGGTAGTTCATAACCTATTCTTCCTCCCCAAATTCCAGTTTAGAGTGGTATGACTTAAAGTACCTCATATAAATCAGTATCATGCACAATGTTTCAGAAATATCTGGTGACAGGAGTATGGACTAACTTAGATCCTAGCCTTGAAATGGATTCTCTCCAATTACATACACCGAATTAGATGACTTGAGTGAATACAGGCTTCATGAGTGTTAAGGATAGCAGGATCTAACCAGCAGCTCACATTTTCATTTCATTCTTCAGAAACAAAGAGATGATTACTGTCTGACACTCTATGGGGAGACCACACCAGCTATCTCTATAGGAGTTCTTTCCAGACCTCATGGCACTGATAAAGTCATGTCACATGAATCATATGGAGGGCTTCCTATCCCAAATATGGAACAAAAGGGCATCAAACATGGTTCTTGGTTTTCAGATGCTCTATAGCCACACTTCAATGGTAAGGAAAATCTGCATCACTCTGATTGCACTGACTGAGAAAGGAAGCAGTCACCTTATTCACTTTCCTCAACTTGCATCTTAAGATGTCTAAAATGGACTGGCTTCATATACTGACGTTATTACTAAATGGCTGGGCTGAGCATTTTCTGTACACATTTTTAAGAGGCTTTCAGTATCTTGAAGAAAAAAAATTATTTCGCAACTTTTCACATTAAAATGTAGAAGCAACAGTAAAGTGTGAAAAGAGGATTTCGGCTGCAACAGGATTAAGCCTTGTATGTTAAAGCTTTTAATTCCTACCTGAGGCAGGTATTCTTCTTGTCCCACACTGTCTGATCCTTAAGCATTGAAAGGGAAATAATGCCATTTTCTACTACTCTGCCCTATATCACCACCAGATTTATCCTCGTCATTAATTCTCACTATTAATTGTGTACACAAAAATAAAAAGCACATTTATGCTTATAAAAATTATTGTTAATTCAGAATTTGGAATTTCCTTTTTCCTTGTTTGGCCTCAGGATGGCAAATCTCATACACATGTTTAATACTTATTTATCTGAATTTTGTTAATTCTGTGTACAGTTAAAAATAATGGAACATAAATAGTTACCCTATATATAGTAAACTAGATCACTTTATCCCTCTTGGTTGGGATTATGTAGATTAAGTGATATCACTGCAATAAAATTATAACAGTGAAATTAATAAAAGTTTTCTTAAATATTGCTAGTTCCCAGAAACAGAGCTTCTTAATGGTCTTAGTTCTGATCTCAGTCAACACGGTGTAGATCCAGAGCAATTTTGATGACTTCACTGAGCTTATTTTCTGTTATCTTTAATAATGTAACACAGAAAATTTCCCACTGTGTATGAATTCTGCAAAGTCGCACTGCAGTAGCCAAGGCTGGTTGCAGAGGTCGGGTGATACAAGCTGTGAGGCCACAGAGCAATGTAGGCTGAAGCTCCTTTGTTCCACCTGTAAATCTGTGTTTGCTGGTTGATGTAACATTTGAAAGTAGAACACAGCATAAATCACAAAGTTTAAAAAAGAAAACCAAAGATTTATGGCAAGAGTAGAGGAGTGACGTGTCTTCTGCCCATTTTTGCTCAGCCTTTCAGCCTAAGAAAGAATGAATGATTTCAAAATTAAGGATGTTTATAGGCCAAGGATCAGTTTTTCTGGCAGGACTGATGAACTCTGGATTAGGAGGTGTGCTAGTTTTGCATTAATTGATTTTTGGTGAGGAGAGAAGGAGCAAGCATCACATAGTCACCCCAGGACATGAGGTTTGATAAAACAGGAATTCTACACTTAAAATGTTTGAAAGCAAAGAACAATTCAGATCAGAGCACCCCAGTTGTGATCATGGCAGGGGAAGAACAGATCACAAGCTGGACGTCGAGTAAACCTGCCACAGGAAAACACAATGGATATGCTCACTGAACACAGCATAACCAACTTCCTGTTGTTCTGATCAGAAATTCATACCCAAGCCACAACTTCAATTATGGGAGCCCTGAATTTACGATTTTGAAAGCAGTCACAAACCAGAGGAATGATTAATGCCAGCATCGTGTCAGTGTTTTAACAATTAATTTATACTCTGAACCAAACAGCCCTCCAGTTATCCAGTAGCACTCAGGAAAGAATTGGGGAATGGTTGCAAGAGGATTGGTTATAAGTTCTTCCAATTTGGAAGGAAAATCCTGACTTCCAGTAAAATAAAGGATTACTCAGTTATGCTGGTAGCCTCTCTGCTCTCCTCAGATCCCAGGCTCTGGGGCACGATAGAAGACACAGAAAGGTGACTGTGACATACTGCAGGGGCTAGGAATGGAACATATAACGTGTCAAATCCATAGGACTTCATTAGCCCTGACTGAAACTCAGCTTCTTCCTGCTTTAATGATTATTTACCATACTGCTACAAGGTTATGGAGACAGTTCTTACTATTCATTGAGCAGTTAATTATTCTAGTGACAGATCTTCCGCAGGAAAAATTGAGAGTATCCTTCTGCCACAAGACCTTAAAATATCACAGCTGGGGGCAGCAGATTTGAACTCACAGCTAGACAGCAAACCGAATTTATTCTTTTTTTCATTCTGGATAAGCAGTCGGTGCTAGAGGGAAGAGGGAGTTCACTGGCAGGCAGTGTGAGAGAGCACAGCTTCTAAGCATCAGGCTGGAGCAGGGCTCCTCCCATCCAGCCAGTGTCCTCCACGGGCAGTGTCCTTTCTCACAGCTGCTCCTGAGGGGTGGCACATGGGTGCCACAATCCTTAGTGTGCGCAGTAACAAATTGTACTGGGTGTCGGTGATGGATATCCGTGTCACTGCACCACTGTAAAAACCAAACCACCAATCTTAGGAGCTGCTTTGTAGGTGAACTCTTCACCCTCTGCACCTGATAGAATCCCAGAGCCTCCATCACTGCCTGTTCTTGTCAGGTACAGTCTCCCCCATACCTGGTGCTGCTTCCATCACTGGGCGTCACGCTCTTGCAACTGGTCACAGACCCTGGCTCCCCAGAGAGTGAAGATGAGAAACCCAGGTGTCTTACCCACAATCTACTAATCCTCCTTCAAAAGGTTGAACAACCATCTCAAGATGACAGCAACCTCCTTATGGAGGGAAGATTTGCATCCAAACTTGTCTTTCACACTGGGGGAGGCACATGGTGAACTCGGGGACATTTTGAGTAGGTTAGAAGTGTGCTCACTGGCTTGGGCCATATCAGTAAAGAGGAGAACTCAGAAGCCAACCTGATAACTCTTGAGGGACTCAGCTGTAAAAGCTGGAGCACAGAGTCACTGCTATCCAGTAAACAACCCAGCTGACACAAGACACAGACAGCAAGTTAATTCTGGCATTTGAGTCTCTTGGCAGCCCCTAAATATCAAATCTAGGAACCAAAACCTTTTGTGAGGTTGGAAATAGTCACACCTGAACAGTGTTAGCCATAGAAGAAAAGAGACCGGACCTTTAGAAATCTATTTTCGTACAATATTCCTGGATACTTCCAGGAACAAATCAATTGCTTATTAAACCAACCTCACTCTTGAAAACCTGGAAGGACAGAAAGCTTTGATCCTAAATCAAGATCCTCTCAGCTCTCCTCCTTACAAACGTTCTATTCAAAATATTCACAATTCCTGGAAATACACAATTCCACATAACCACAAAATGAAGGGAGACTGACTATGTCTGCCACCCAGGACTCTGAATTTCAAGCACAGCCCACACATTTCCCTTATGAAAAGTCTCATCCTTCCCAGGTGCAGAAGCTGGTGATGGAAAATTCTTTCTCTGCCACAGGCAGCCCGTGTGACACAGTTAGGTATAATCAAACGTTTACAGGTATTTAAATGCTAAAGTCCCACTGACTTCAGAGGTAAGCAAGATCCTCACAGTTTAGAAGATCTCAATCTATGCCCCTCAGGTTTGTATCTGGTACATCAAGGAAAATTATGGTACAACAAATGGTGATGGTGATCAGGCCACAAATTGCCATTCACTGAAGCAGTGCAGCAATCAAGCACATATTGAGCAATGCATGAAATACCTGATTCTGAAACTGTTCTCCTTTTTACAGCTATTTCACCACTGTCCAACTATTATCATGAAAAGTCATAGACAAGTTGTGAAAAGTAATTTCAATTACATCAAAACATTACACAGAAAATGAGGGCTATCATCGAGCTTAATTGGACTTCACATAAATGCTGAAATCCCCTCCACAAGTCTTTTACATTCCCTGTTGGCAGGCAGCACAAATTTGAGAATCGGATGAAGAAAGCACACACTTTCTAAATGATGAAAAAATCTGAACTAGAATGTCCTCAATAAACTACCATGACATTTCATTCATTTCATTCCAGTTTCCTGCAAAGCTTTGCGCAGCGAGTGCCACCACTGCTTGCTGTCTTGGCAGCATCAGGAGCAGCTCCCAGGGTGCCCTTCTGTTTTCATACTCTGTACTGCAAAACAGGCCAGCAACAGTGTGCTGTGCCAGGCAGAATGCAGGGAGTGTCAGGGATACCACTCCAATGCTGCAAACCATCCAGGAACCATCAGCAAGTGATCAGGACTACAGCTCAGCTATTTTGCATTGCATTCACAGCTTTTCCTTGGGTAATGTAAAAATAAGTGGAAGATAATTATTGAGTAAACAGCTCCCTTTCCAAGAAGAATGCTTCCAAAGGCATATGATCTTCTTTCAAAAACTCCTAAGAGTCCCTGTGATGATCCATGCAGTCACTAAAATGCTAGCCAATTCTCAAAGGAAAAATTTTCAGTTAATTCACTTACTTTTTTTTTTCTTCTCAATTTGTAGCATTTATTTAGCTTGCTTCATATCACACCTCCAGTTTTGAGGCAAAATCATAAATCATTGCATTGGCACAACTGTGGGTGTGATAAACACTGTCAGGAGGTGGGAGGGAATAGATTAAGTAATGAAATTCCCATTGTCCTCAAACCCTCTTGCAGAGGAACTACAATGTGGAACAGGCACACTGTCTGGAATTTACCCCTGGCCACAGCACACACATGGATTTCACACAAATCTATACTGGATATCTATCTGGATTTATGAATTTTTCAGTATCATAATATTCCATCTGATCCCCACCAGTAGGTGTGTGTATGTGAAGAGTGGATGAAAGAATCACACACTCTGACTCCAGGCAGGAGATGCAGATGTTCAGCTTAGTTTTGCATGGCTGTGGCTGAATTTCCTTTCAGTTAGAGACAATGAACTGGAAAATAACTGACAAAAAGTAGCCGAGTTGTGTGCTTTGAGTTAAATACACTCTAAATATAGTGCACAGAGATGCATAATATCCCTCCTCTAAGGAAATTGGTTTTTACACCATTCTTTTACATATTCCCTATAAATCAATCAGCCCTATTTCAGGCTAACTAATGCTTTTTTTTATGAACTGTCCCTCCACTGACACAGAACATAGCTGGGACATTTCCCACTTCATGCTCATGCAAGTTGCAGCTGGACATATGCTTTTACTTGCAGCCCTTACCTACTATTTTCCTTCTATCCTTTCTCAGGTTCTGCCTTGCTGTGTTACTCTCTCTTCATTTTCCTACCACTGTAATGCTTCATGTGGAAGCACTGCACCTGTCATGGCTCAGCAATAGTTCTCTATTTTCCTTTTGAGGCTACTGCTAAGGTAGGGCTTAAGTAAAAAGCTGCTGCTCATGGACAGACCAGCACCTAAAAAGGGAGAGGAGAAGGGAATGTCAATGGTTTGTCACCAGTTAGACAAGATGACTTCTCAGCTCCATTTATTTTGTCTGTAGTTACCTCAAATGCAGTGGCCAGGAAACCTTTGAGAGGAGCCTGGCAACTTTGACATGCCTGTCAAATTTACAGTATTGTAAATTTGTAAAATTACTGCATTTTACAGTAATCTTGGCTGTGATTACAGGAGTGACACACAGTCAGAAACTCAAGTGTCATGTTCAAGGATATTCCTGTCTTTCCGAGAGATATGAAAAGGCAGCACAGAGGGGCCATGAGGGTGGGTCACAAAGCTGAACAACAGAGTAAGAAGAGGGATAAACAAGAAATGGGTCATCCACACCAAGCCCCTTATTAAAAGCACAGGAAGCCATCATCAATGGCATGGTCTCACCTGCTGGAAAAGCCTGGTAGGCACAAAGCAATGGTTCAAGCCTGGTGAGGCTGATGCCAACCTTTCAGCAACATGCTCAAGAGGAAGTGTGTCCCACCATAGCAGTACTGCACAGCTCACCAAGGAGGACACTCAGTACAGCATGAGCTAAAGGCTTTCCTACGTGAGATACTGACACTGCCAGGATAACCACGAGTCAATGACAGTATGGTAAACTGCAAGTTTAATTGTTTAACTTCAGGAGTAGTATTAAGTTCTGTTCCACTACTGAACTCACAATTCACGGTCAAAGGTAGCTAAGACAGCCAGGTTTCTTCTAGTGTGTTCATTTGCCATCCAGGGCAACACTCACTCCATTCTGTGGAATGCCTTTAACACCTCTGCAGCAACAACAGATCTATCCTTGCTCTGTAAATTACCTTAGCTCTCTACCACAGATTTAACTGCTCAAATGCTTGTCTTACAGATAAAACAGCTTTGAAATTAAATTATCAACTTTGATACTCATTCAATAACAACTGATCTTTATTCAAGAATGGGACACTATAGGACGCTTGGGTTCCCTTAAATATGTCAAAGCTGAGACAAAGAACCTGATTTCTGCAAAATGCTGGGATAATTCCCATGCCTTATTACACTCAATGGCATGGAAGTTAACGGGCCAACATACCTGTTGACATACCACTGCCTCTCTAGAGCAAAAGTTTTTTAAAGGTTATTATCTGCCATGGTTAACTATGCTACTTTCTAAGTACTTTGGTGGCTCTGAAAGCAGAATGCTTTATAACAGAATACACTTGTATGTATCAATATCACTTTTAGCTTCAAAGTATATTGAAGTTTTGAGGTTTTCATATCAGAAATGCTGGTGACAACATTTCTAGGGCCTCTAATAATTTCTGCTTTTACTGAATCCAGCCTCTATTATTACCGTGCCTGTAAATTACTTGGAGTAAACAATATTTGACTGCAATTTTTCTTTGTTGACAGGATTTTTCAAAAATTACTTAGGAAAAAAAAATCCACGCTTGGAAATAGTACTTAGAAACAAACTAAATGCTACCACTCTGTATCTTTGAAAGAGCATCAATACCAAATGTGCTTACCACGCATCTTGGGCGACACTTGCCGCGTGCGTTTAGAGTGGTGCTCCCTTTGGGTCTGGCTCCAAAGTTAAAGCATCTGAAGTGTAAATTGTGTGTGACACAGCCAAGGAAACCCACTTTACTTTAACCTTGTTAATGGCGAGCCAGATGGAACTGCTGAGGCCACCCATTGTTCAGGTTTGCATTTTTGTGTAATGCCATGGTGTAGGTCCATAGGGCCTCATGAATTCCCCTCCTCTGAATATATACTGTGGTGTTAAAGGCATTGAAAGGATCAAGCTCTGCTCTGAGAGCAGCTGGCTTTGTATTTTTTTAATGGTTGTTAGCAGCAGCAGCAGGTCCATTCTACTCCCCTATTCTTCCTACGCCCTTCTTAAAATCCTGATCTGTCAGTTCTTGAGGGAAACCAAACCCTAACTCTGACCTATATAGCACATCATACATTACCTCAGGGTCATTACCCCAAATATTCATCAAAAGTCTCAGATTCTCCCTCCCTTGCAGCCTCAGACCCTGCCCCAGCAGTTCTTAATCACACAAGTAATCATCACTGACTTCATCAATGGTCAGGTTGTAATTTCCTTCCTACAAACCCAGGTAACCTGTGACTGCATAATTTTTGTTAATGACCACTGTCTTCTGAAAATTTGGTCAAATTTCCCTGTCTTGACCTCTTAGGAAACGAGGAGTTTGAGCAAAGACAGCCCACAGCAGATGACTCAGCCTGAGAAATAAGGGGATGCTTGCAAATTGTTACACGCCAAGACCCATTTGTACAGCATTTGTGATGTAGAAGATGATACCTCGCAGTGCCTGTGCAATGATGCAGAATTGTCAAACATCTGCTGATGAAAAGCCGCAACACACATGACTTAACAGAGGTAATAGAAAACCCACAAGACTACAGCTGGCTGCCTAGCAGGTTTCCAGTTGCTGTCCAAGATAACATAATTTTGGGAGAGGGCAGTACTGTTCTCCCGGTCTACTCCAGCTGCGGTGCATGCTGTTCTGCACAGGATGAGTAAAGCACAAAGCCATCTCTCCAGCCCTTCCTCCTCAATGGGCCTGCCATCAGGAAAGCAAACTGCATCTCAGCAAAAGGAGGCAGCAGCCAGGAATTACTGAATTGCACCACTGAGCACCAGACAATGCGTCTCCCTCTTTGCGGAAAACTTTGACAGTGCAGTTAGCACAACCTGTGAATGGCACTAGAGGGATGCTGCAAACAATTATCTTTTCTTACAGAGATTGCACAAAGGCTTTGGCAACACTGAGGCTGATCAGGCTATTAAAAGAGCTGAGAAACTATAATCAATACTTTCAGAGCAAATTCCTTGATCTGTTCAAAGTGCCTTGCTTTTGCACTACTGGCAGAGTAAGGAAGGGAAGGAAATCCTACTACCTAATTCCCAGGTCAGTGGCTCATCTGGTATGGGAAACAGGCTATTCATTGAAATATATTATACCCCTGCCATTCCCAGTTAGTCTGTGTGCCTTTAGGAAAGGGAGTCAGGAGGCACCTGAAGCTCAGCAGTGCTTAGCCTGCTCTAGGCATAAATTGGAGCATAGAGTCAAGGACCTGATCATTTAACTTCTTTCCCCAAACTGCTCTAGATGCTGTCAAAAAAGCCACTTCCACTGTTATAAAGGTTCCCCAAACCCAGCAAAATTCCAGCCAAACTCTTTCCTAGGGTTCCTGTAACCTGACACAAAAACTTTGGGGCAACCATAGGTGGTTGGCAAAGGGGAAGACCAATCTACCCCAATGTTCTCCAGTGACCAAGGGCAACTACAAGAGACATACTAGCAGGAAAGGCAGGGCATGACAACTTCTGCTTTCCCCCACGAATGTCAAGTTTAAATTCTGTCCCTCACCCCTTTATCTTTTACATAAATAGTAGGGTGCAACTTAGGAAAGTTATTTTTAACTTGAATATTTCTTTAATACAGTTGCCCTAAAAGGCTATCTATATGGTGGTGCTGGCATCAGTGGGAGATGCCGCACAAGGCACAGAACTTTTATATTCACTGTGTTGTTAAAACCATTTCTAATTCTAAATAATAAATTACAGGGGAGCACGGGAGGCTCAAAACCAAGTAAAGCTCAGTAAACTATTTTTCAACCATTTGAGAGTTCATGTATTGGACTTTCTTTTAACTAATAATTTTCCTTCACACATTGTAACAGATCATTTTTGAAGTCCAGACTACCTTTAGTACATTTCCATTGTCTAAGAAAATTATCCAATTAATAGAATACAAATACTAGATAAAAAAAGTAATAAAAATAAGGCACAGTTGGGAACTGATAAACTAACATTGCACTTCGTCCACTTTTTCTAATTTTCCCATGTCTTCTCTATGTTGCAAAATAGGATGCAAAACTGTCATAAATATTTTGAGATTGGACAGGATTGATTGTCATTGCCTGCAGTTCATATGTCTTTTTTTCATGAACATTCTTTAGTCCTAAGTCCATATCTCAAAGCAAAAGCTGTTAATAACCCTGGACTGATGTGGCGCTCAGTACTTTAGCACCCTGGGATGGAGATTATGTGCCCCCCTTGATTCCAGCATGTTAAGCTTCCTTGAAGCTTTGTTTCTTTCAGAGGCAGCTGTCTGCATTTCCATACCTTACCCTGCCTCTTGCCACCAGAGCTTAAATCACATGCGTATCAGTTAGAAAAAATAGCTGCAAAATTATTTTTTCTATGAAGTCTTGCAGAATTGATTAGTTCAGCTGGTAACTTTCCTCTGTTGATGATGATGACAAGAAGAAAACCATAAGCTGTCTTACAAAAAGGGAAGTCATCAATAAATAGGGACTTTAGTTGCCAGTACCACACTCTTTGTACAAAAGGAACACTGAATAACATTAGTATCACTCTAGAGGCTTTACCATAAATTAATTTATTTTTTTTAATGAACTGGTTGTTTGTTTGGGTTTTTTTTTAAGACACCTGTTCAACTTTCTTAGTAACTGAGGGTGATTAAAAGAGTCACAATAATGCTAGTTTACTATCTCAACATTACAAAATAGCATTTTATGACTTACTTTAATACTTGAGCAGCATTTATGAATCTTTTGAAAACCCACTGATTCCTAGCAAAGACTAGGAAAATACGCATATCTGGAAAAAACAGGGAATATATATCTCCCTTTTTTTTGGAAGCCTGGAAAACACATTGAGTGAATTGTAGACTGAGTTTCACAAAGTTACTGACACTTAGGTCTGCCTTTCAGCATTACAGTACTACTAACTCTAAGTGCTGATTCTATATAATCCTTCCCATTTGGAGAGAAAACTTTCTTTGAAGATCTGTCATTATTAGAAATATTAACTTCTTCTGTATGACATACAAACACTGTAATTGGTGCATGTGGTAAAATCAGACGGAAAGAATACAATTTCTGTTACTGTATGTGAAATTTATGTTATTTTTTTCCTTGTTATGAAGAAGGCAGGCTATAATTTTAGTACATTTAAGTTCCCAAGTGAAACTCTGAAACTGTAACACCCTTCAGATAATATGATTGATGTGAAATAGCAGAACACTATAACAGGAAATGCTAGTTTTAGTACATATCTCCAATTGTCTTCACATCGTTCACAGCACTTCAAACTAATGCAACAGAAGCAGAAAAAAAAATTAAACAGATTGTTTAGCGGAAGCTGGCAGGGAAGGAAGAGCCGTGATGACGCCACATGCTGATTCCTCCAAGCCTACTGCTTGCATTTTGCAAGTTTTGAGGAGCAGCTGCTGAAAGGCAGGCAGGGAACTGAGAAATGACCACTGCATACGTACTGAAACGCCAGACTAGAAGTCAACAGCAAATTAAGCCTGAGCACTGCAGCTCTTAAAGGCTGCTCTCCAGCCCCACAGGGATGTCAGGCACAGAGCTGAGGAACGCCGCTTACCTTCCCAGTCAGCTGCCAACTTCCTGGTACTGTACAGTTTCAGAGGCAAATTAATGGTGTGGTGGCACCAAAGCATCTAAAATAGGTAGGACTGCTTTTTGCATCCTGTTCTCATTCCCTAGCCAGGACAACCACAAGCTGCAGCCCTGCTACAAAGCACAGACCATCGCTCTTGTGGGGAGTCGTATGAAGCGGGATCTACTGGCAGTCTGACAGAGGAAGCTCAAATAGAAAAGAACTCGCCTGGGACACTCCCCAAACCCTCTGCGAGGTCTTGCTGATGCCTAATTATACCTCTGGCCTTTTGGAGGCCAAACCCAACTCCCTGCTGGGTTTTGTGTTCCTGACACTTTCCTCCCATGAACCCCGCTGGCTCTTAAATCACCACCTGCCACCAGTGAGGGCAGACTTCCTATCGCTCCTACTACAGAGGCCAAAAAGCTGACGCCAGCAGGGAATGTCTCTGCCACGTTGAGCAGAGAGCACAACATGTTTCATGCCGAGCTGCCCGTAGGGTTTCTCACTCCAGATAAACCCACCGAACGCGGAGCTGTTACCGAGAGGCGTCCCCCACTCGGTCACCTCTCTATCCGTTTGCTGCTCAGTACCTTTCATTTTGCAGGATTAGTTTTTTTCTCAGTTACGCTCCCTGAAGTGGCTCTCTGAGGAATTAGATCGGCACCGGCGACCCTGCAGGCAGAGGACCACAAGGCTGGCTGTGAGTGCAGGGGGGCCACGGCAGCTGCCCAGCCACGGTAATTTGAAACTGCACCCTGGCAGAGACCTGGCTTCAGAGTCAGGGGCAGCATCCCTTTCTTTTAAAGTCACAGCTCCCCTTCAGGAAAAAATAATAAATAGGGATTCAATATGTTAACGCAGTCCAGAACCTTGGAGATTCCCATTACTCCAGCTTGTTCGGCACGGTGCAGAAAACTCAACAACAGCTAAAAAAACTCGTATATTTTATACTTTGATTTAAAAACACATATAAAGGAAAAAAAAATCTCAGGATGTTCAGTGCCTATGCTGACAGTAACCCAGATGTACTCATTTTTACTGCACGTTTAAGAACACTTACTGATGCAAGAAATTTTAAGTTAACTCCAAAATCTGAAGGAATCTGTCTTGAATACCTCTGAGGGAGGGTATGGCCTAGGGTTGGGCCAAGACCACCTGTGTCTTTCTTGACAAAAATGTGTCCCCATTTTCATCTTTCTTTCCTTTCCCTTGTGGAAAGAGACTGCGGCATATGCAGAATTCTCTTACTGGCACATTCTTCCAACAGGTCTCCAGGGCTGTGTCTATTTTACAGCATCCTCAGGAGAACTCTCCTGGCCACAATGCTTGACCATCTCAGCAGTCTCAGCCTGTGATTGGCAGTGTCATGAGTGCTGTCTGTCTGAAAACCAAGAGGGGAAATTTTACAAATGCCTGTCTTGTCACAGAGAGCCCAGTGCATCCCATCCCCTCCCAGGAGGAAGCACACTGGGACTCCAGTCACAGCACACCTACAGGGAGCCTGGTTCTTGGCACCAAACCATTGCCTCACCAGATTGCAGTGCAGCCACAGATGTGCCACACACTTTCATTTGTGCTGGCTTTCACAGATATGTACATCCCCATGCACAGAAGGTCTGGGGCTCCTGGGTGGCTACAAGGGGGCAAGCCCCCAGCCTGCCCCGGCAAAGAGCTTTACCCCAGCCAAGCAGAGCCCTGGCCAGCCATGCACTCTGGACCACGAGTGCAAAGCACTCAGCTACAACCTGTGCTGTTTTCTCTCTTGATCAGCTTGCAGCCAGCCCATGTTTGGTACTCCCCTTCCTCTGAATCATGTGAAATATGCATTTTAAAGAAGCTTCTCAAGCTTTCTGTGGGGGAAATGGGGGTAAAAGGAAAGTGAGCACTACAGCTGGCCTGGTTTGGGGCAGAAGCATGCTGAAGACCTGTCTACGAGCACTGGAAGTCATCAGTCCACAGAAAGCATCAGATCAGAAGCAGCCCTGCCTCCATCTGTCATGAAGGGGTGAACACTACCCACCCACTACTTCTCATTATTCAGTCAGCCTCAGTCCCACAAACCACCTAGCTCATATCCAGTAACCCCTTCTACCACATTTCCTTCCCATCTCCAGTTCTTCACACCCCCACCTTCACTTCCATCCCGATTCTGCTCCTAATAGGCACATTTAGCTTTTACGTACTCATTTAGCCTTCACACACTGATTGGAATGAACCATTTCAGAGGTCACAGCTGGCTACTTCAAGGAAATAAGGTTTTTTAAACTGACGAACTATCATTTAACAAAACAGTGCATTTTTTTTAAAACAGTTTTTTTTAAATTAATTGAATAATAAATATAATAATATATTAAATAAATGTACATTTTAAATAAAAATAGATAATAAAATTAAATATAAAGTTAATAATAATTTAATAATAAAAATAATAGTGATGATGATAATAATAAACATAAACCTGTCTCTGTGGAATCTTTTTTTATTTGACTAAATGAGAATCTGCTTGAATAAAAACATTTCCAAGCTAAATGAAAATGGACTTATATGCCACACACAAACTGTTTACAATGTAACAAAATAGACAAGCTAAAGCAAATTTACCACCTGCTACCATAGCAAGGGAACATGGTGGAATCCTGTTCACGACACACCATCTCATTATTGCAGCCGGATGTTTCACTACAGTGATTAGTGTGCATACAGTGTCACAATTAATTTCCAGGACTAATACCACCTTCATACAGTTTTTCACTTACAGTCTCAACCAGAATCTGTAATTCAAGAATTTTTTGCAGGTTTTTGGAAACTCTCAACTAACCTTCTTACACAGGAAAGACTGTAGGTGATAAAAGGTCATGTGACATCTTTACTTCTGTTACCTGACCCAACGAGAGCAAGCTAACACAGCTATGTTATTACAGCTTAATTTTGTCTGATACCTTATAACTTATTAAGCCATCTTTCCTTTGGCACCCACTTTCTTCAAAGCAACTGAGACAATCTTTCATAAATCTACTGTATATACTCTATATGTGTGTACAACACATGTATACAACAGATTTAATAATTATTTTTTCCTCTTGACAATTAAAGTCAATCTTACATAAAATGCATCTTAACACTACACTGGTGCAAAGACTTATTCTGACAAATGCAAAAGCTTTCAGATTTGACTAATTTGTATTTTATGCAAGAATTAAGCAAGAAATGTGAGTCATGAAGAAAATTTATACAAAACATCTTAGATTTATTACCACATACTTCCAAAGATTTTAGGTATAGCTATCACCTGAAGTATCTCATAGACATTCATGTCCTCCTGGCAGTTGGGTACGACTTCAACCACTACTTAGAAACAAAACATGCATACTTTTTTGGCTGGCTTCTCATTCAAATCAGCAGCTAGAAACCAATGAGGAACACAAACCTCAACAGTCCCTTAAAAAAAAGGCCACCAATAATCCAGTTTTATGAAATCCTCTGAACTCAACTGCATTTCTACAAAAGGTGTTTTCTGATGAGTTCTTGTTTTGAAAAGCAGGGGGGCAGTGCAGGCTAAACCCTAGAAAGTGAAGCAGAAGTAATAATCTCTTTATGGCAGTTCATGGTAAGGAAGTGACTCAGCTGAGGAAAATTACAGAGTCCATTTGGAGACACTGATTCCAAGAGCATCGGGGTCTGCAGTCAGGAATCTGGCACAGCTGTGCTGCCAGAAATTTCAACCTTTGCAAACACATAAGACTGAAGAATACTATTTGCAGTACTTCTAAAGTTTTGTCTATATTTACAGCATTTTTTTTGTTGTGAAATTAAGATGTGAGGGAACTGAGGATATATTCGCTAGCTTAATTTCTCAAAAAGAGCAAGCAAAAACAAAGCAGGGTTTCATCATAAGTAAGTCAAATTAATTTCTAAATCATTCAAAAATTGCATTATAACTTCTTTGAGTTTTGAATTACCCTTCCACAAACTCAGCAAGCAATCTACTCTGCCCCACAAGCATAAAACATGGAGGCAGGTCTTAGCACATTTAGAACGACTGCCACAATTATTAAGGGATGAAAAACCTCCAGCACCTTGAGAGTGTGCACTAGAGTAGTTTTCGATCTGCAGATCTCAGGCATCTACAGATTACTTTTAAAGGGTGGGCAAAAGATATTAAGAAAAGCAGGCTTGTGGACAGGGTGCTTGAATCATCAATCATCATGAAACAAGAGGCTACACACATCCAGCAAAAATCCTGGGGAGCAGGCCAACCAGATCAAAAAATGTGTGTGCATCACTGCTCACTAATCATTCAAGTAGCCAAGAATCACAATTACCATTGTAATAAAAAAACTACAGTGATTTTAAGTATTATATGAACTAAGAAAGATTGCATTGAAGATTTTACTGGTAAACATACAGAACAGAAGGAAGGCGAAGAAATCGCTCAGGCAAACAAGAAAGTTATCTTAAGTCATGTCAGGCACATTATCTTTGTAGTTAACATTTTTTCTTTGTTAATTAACAAAGCTCTGTTCCTTCACAAGTGTTCACGACCTCTCACGAGTGGGTAACCAAAACCATCCTGTAAAACAGAATCAGCTCTCCAACCGTTGATTATTTAACCACAGAGAGTGCTGACAAGCAAGATTTCCAAAATGGCTGATCAGCAGCTACCCCATTTTATCCCGAGAATTCAAACAGGGAACAAGTCTCCAAGACACAATAACCTCCAGGGTTGGTAGTGCCGCTTCAAATGCTCTGATTCCCAACGCCTGTGGCACTCCTAGGGCTGCAGGCCACAGCCGGCCGTGGCAGCACCGGTGAGGATGCGGACACATCCAGGAACGGCAGCGCCTCCGGGATGGCGGAGCACAGCCAGCCGTGGCCACCCCTGCAGCTGGCAGAGCTTCTCCAGCCAGCCCAGTGAAACGGCAGGAAGGAAACAAAGCAGTGCCTGCATCCCTGGGAGCAGTCCATGGGCTGCTGCAGCCCACAACAGCTCCTTCTGCTTTCCTTTCCCTCCATGAAAGAACAAGAAATTACGGTGATAATTTTGTTCAATTTCCCCTCAGGTGCAAATCAGGGCTAAAAGCTGCAAAAAGGTTTTCACAGTTAGAGGAAGAGTTTGTAAAGTTTTAAGTTTAAATGTCATATCCTTCACTATCCAAAGAACAATAAAAACATGAGGAGGTTACACTGAGGTTTACAGATAGATGGCTGTTTGCTTGAGTCTGACTGTATTATAGTACTTCAATTTAATTAGCAGCCATACCTACAGGAGAAGTACCATAATCCATGTGCTGTTAGTCAGAGCCTGAGCTGAGAGGTACCTGGAACTTTTGTTTTCTTTTCTGCTAGGTGGGTTTGCATGTTGAAACACTAGTCTGGCTTTTGCCTATGATACTGAAACCACTTTCATTTGCACTTTAAACAAGCAAGAAGAAAATGTGATTGCTTACACAAATCCTTGAACTTGCATAATTGTTCAGATGTGGGAAGGTGTCTTCTTCTAGATAATAACATTTTTGAAATCAATGCACAGATGAAAGATGAAGTTGTCACTCTTCCAAAAACACACACTAATGAATTTTGAACTATGTCAGACAAGAACAAAGAGACAATGGTGTCTTTTCTTGTAAGTCAATTTATAATCTATAAAAGAACATGTCTTGGTCACAAATTTGTATGGGAAAGGAATTCACATTTCAAAAACTGAAACAAGAAGAGATGCTTACAAATTATTTTAAGCATTGCAGTTAGGAAATTTTAATATGGGAATGATTTTTCCCTTGATACTGAGAGCACCTGTATTCTCCAATGACAGCAAGGGGTTCTTTAGCAGACTACAAGCAAGTTTCAGGTTCCACAACACTTACTATTCCTGTTTGTAAGCAATACAGCTAATTAAATGAACACAGACTGTATGAGCAGATCCTGAATTATTATCTAAAAATGTTGCACAAAAGCATTTAGAATACAAAATACGTAGTGCATTTATACTGAAGAGGCATTATGTTTCTCCAATTAAAAAAAAATTCTTCAGTGTTAATGTTCTCAAATAATATAAATTGCTTGCGTCAACAAACAGAGTACAATTAGCTTGTTACCCTTAAACTGAGTTTAAAATAAGCAAATTGTGTGATGACTTTGATGTTTTCCACCCAAAATGTGCTGGCTAATTTTTCCATTCCAGTTCCCATTCCAATCTTTTAACTGCCTTAATCTCCTGCCCTCAGATGTTGACCTCCTAAGAACAGAGGTCATAGGTTAGCACAGACAGACCTCAAAAGATCTGGACTATCAATTCATGCCTGAAAGATTTCTCTTCCACAAAAGAACTACTAAAAAAGCAAATTCCAAAATCCAACTCCACAGGCTGCATAAAATGTAAACTTGTTGATAAGTTGCATTCATAAATATTCTGAAAAGACTGGATCTAAACAGTCTGAATTAATTTCTGTAGGATACAAAAATAAATCAATGGCATAGACATGGAATAATGACTGAACTTCAAAGATAAAAAAGGAAAGCTCTAGACGGGAGAATTAAGAGTCGGCATCTTTCACTACAGATATGTATGTTTTAAATATTTCTAATCTCTACATTTGAAGGTACCATTTTTCCACACCAGGCATTTTTAAACACAATTTGTTTTCTTGCAAGGGTGAAAGTATGAGATTACCTGACTCAGAAAATGAAACAGCACCAGTTAATACAAATTTTAGTGATTATTAGTGAGACTACTACCTCATTTTCTTGCAATAATCAACGATACAACAGATTCCTTGCTGCTTGTTTGGTCAATGAGTGTACAGCTCTCATTAAAAAAAATGCCAGATGTTTCTTTTCTATGTATAAGAGAAATGTGTAAAATTTCTCTTGTAAATTCTTCTAAATTGTAAAGGAGAAAGCTAAGTTCAGGAGGCTCCAGGGAGTTAGAAATACAGAGATAATAAGAAAGAACCATTTGATAAAATTATTTCTGGGATCCAAGTAAAATCTGAATGTTACATAATGAACATAAGGACAAAAATTCAAGAATTTCTCACTACTGAAGTAATTATATTCCCACATTTAATAACATAAAATCACATTGAATTATTTACCAAGTAAATGAAATCCACTGTGAGGATTATTTTTTTACTTAGAAAACTACAGTGCTTACACATTTTAAGTAATTATTAAAAGGAGGCGTAGGCACATATTTTTAACAATTATTATTCGACCAGCTAACCATGATTGTTCAAAAAAATAAATCAAAACACAAGAACTTGAAAAATTAGTCTGATAAACAGGAAAGGAGAGATTTTTCGTTTACTTGCTAAAAAGAAATGATTAACAAAAACTAGGGAAAAAGAACGTAAATAAAATGAAACCTTTAAAAAGGCAAATTAATAGGCTTACATCTGAGCTACATACAACTTCTAATCCTATTGCAACTATTAATGTCTCCTCACTGATGGAAGAAGTAACACTGCACAATTCTGTAGTACAACTCATCTCAGGCAGACACACACGACACTACTGTTTTTACAGTATTAGTTTAGCATAACAAAAAGGCAGATACTAATTTTAAACATTAGCAAATCAGAAATTGAATTTGAAACACTGAACTATTTCAGCTTTTTGTACTGGTGAGAATATATTAATTTATCATTAAAAGTAATCAAAGCATTCTGGTTAAACTTTGATGTAAAGGTTGTTGCAACATTAATTGAACAGTCTGTAGTTTACTGTTGTTTGCAGAGCTGTCTAAAGTAAATCAAATGTTTAGCACTTAAACTGTCCAACAGCTAGAAGGGTAAAACTCCAAGTGACTTCTAGAGTAAAGGCAGCCATTCAACACAAGACCAGTACAATTTAAATCAATTTTTGTACTTGCAGCTATTCATTGTAAAAGCTCTAGTGCCACGAGACTCAACATCATAAGATTATAAGCTAATTGAGATCAAAGAAAAGAAATTGTTTAGCTCACTCCCAATATTTCAGAGTGAACTTTCACAACTCTTTCTTCCTCAACCATTCCACTGTTACTGAACAAACCCAGCTCCCTCTTCCCAATCAATAATGCCAAACTTAGCTCACTATTCCTCCAGCTTGGCCACAGCACCTTTGCTCTCTCTTGTGCAGTGCTCCACTTCCTGAAACTCTTCATCCTCATCCTACAGTGCAAACAAAAACTAGTCCAAAACCCCAAACTAGTGAGAGGAGTACACAGGCTATTTTCTACAAATCCCACCATCAACCAATTCAGTACTCGAAAGAGAAGGAATCGATTTTTAAACTGCAGGAACAGCCTGTGAACCCAAATGTGAGCTCTCCTATATGGCCTTTTCTCATTTGCTGCATGAAATACAAGTAATTGAGTTCTTCTTCCTTAGCCTACTGAATTCAACGCTTGAGTTCACCACTAAATCCAGCTAAATCATGAACACAAAAAATACTGATATTGGGGCTCTCACTAAGATCTCTTTGTGCATTACCAAATATTAATTACTTTGTAATGTCTCCATGAAACTGTGTGGTTTATTTGGTCTCAGAGAAATGCAGAGAATCCTAAAGCACAAGAAATAAAAGCCAAAATAATTTTCCCAAGGTGCATTACTCTAAGTGCCCAATTTGAAATACCAGTGCCCATGGAGCACACACTGTTTTATAGCATCTGATGCATTTAAGGCAAAGCTCAAACTGAGCAGCTGTGAGGGCTGCATTTGGTGGTTCTGCAAAAAAAACTCCAGATGTGTTACGTTTGTCACCTGGTAAACAAGGAACACACAATAAGCAGAATATTGCAGAAAGTCCCATTTCAGGTCAACCCTTCTAGATCCACTGGAATCACTACAGTTGTTGCAAGGCTGCAGAGCAGTAGCTCACATGCCATCTGTGCTTTAGCTCTTGACTTGCAGAAATCTTGCAAAATGAAGGAAAATTCAGTTGAATCCCTGATTGTGCCTGTGGGTATATTCAGGTTTTTCTGTAGTCCCTGAAGAGCAGCAGAACTACCAGCATTGAGCTAAACATTTGGAGCCTGGAAAAGATCTGGACTTCTCACATTGGCACTATTCTCAATGGTCTGTTTTCCCTTCCCTAAATCTTTCTCATC
>WAAG01072071.1:11641-38964 GCA_013390105.1 Tichodroma muraria
AGCAGCAGCAGCAAGAGCAGTAGCAGTAGTAGCAAGAGTGGCAGCAGCAGCAGCAGCAAGAGTGGCAGCAGCAGCAGCAAGAGCAGTAGCAGTAGCAGCAAGAGTAGCAGTAGTAGCAAGAGCAGTAGCAGCAGCAGTAGTGGCAGAAGCAGCAAGAGCAGTAGCAGCACCAGTAGCAGTGGTAGAAGTAGCAGTAGCAGTAGCAGTGACAGAAGTAGCAGCAGTAGTAGCAGTAGCAGCAGTAGTAGCAGTAGCAGCAGTAGTAGCAGTAGCAGCAGTAGTAGCAGCAGTGACAGAAGTAGTAGGAGCAGTAGCAGCAGCAGTAGGAAGTCATCAAGTCATCATAGCCATGAGCATCACTCGAAGTGTGTCAATGGCAGCAGCAGCAGCGAGTCACTGAGCCACCATAGCCATGAGCAACATTCAGGACATCTGGAAGGTGGCAGCAGCAGCACATATTCCAAAATATGGGTAATTTTGTCAGTAAATCAACTGATTTACTACTAGTGTTTGTGAATCACACTCCTGGTGGTGGCTGGCCTTGCATGACAAATCAGAACATTAGGAGTTTACCAAAAATTTTAGCAACATAAAATTGAAAAATTTGTCTACAAACACATCTGCAGTCATTGGCTCAGATGTCTACTTCATCTCAAAAGTTTCCACAAGTTTGTTGAAAATTTTGTTACTGTCAGGAAATGTTTGGGGGATTTTTTTGTTTGTTTGTTTGTTTTTTGACAATTTACTGTCCATAAACATTGCATATTTCATCTTAATTTTGTGGTAGAAACATCAATGCTTTATATAAACTACTTCATCTAGCATTGTGTGCTTGTGACTAAGCATACAGAACTATGTGTGAATGATAATTAGTAAATTTCTTATTTAATTCCAAGTTCTTAGATTTTCATATAATTGCAGCATTTCTTTTCCTCTGAGACTTCTAATCTTCTTGTTTTTGTAATTTTCAAAGGAAGTTCATGAGATTTACCAGTACCGCTTTAAATCAGCACATAGACAAGAGGTGAGTTTTTCTTTTGTCAGTAAAAGTACTGTGGAATCTGTCAAGAGTCAAAAGGAGATTTAAAAGGCAACTTGTTATCTTTGTTGAGGAAAATTACAGTACTGATAACATTGGAACCGTGGTGGTTCTTCTGAGATGGGTAAAGAAAGAGAGCTGTGTTCCCTTTTGTGCTGTGCATATGAAGCCACTTGTGGCTCTGTAAAGGAGATGCAAAGCCTCTTCCCAAGCAATGAAAAAGACTGGACCTGTACATTTTGGAGGAACCATCAGAACCTTGGTTCATTTGATTGGCTTTGATCACCTGGTTTCTTGGGTTAGAATAACTGCAGGTACACAACAACGATAGTGATGTGGACATATGTGGGAGGATACCTTATTTTATAGTATTTTGGTTGAGCAGATTCTTACTAGGGCATGAGTCAGCCAGAGCAGTGTACTTGATATTAGTGTCCCTCAAAAAAATAACATTTCAGTGGTGTGTATCCACTCAGATGCTCCTTTCCATTCAGCTGGTCCATTCCGTTTAGCTTCCAGCTCAACAGGCCTGTGCAGAATTTCAGGTCTTTCATATTGAAGTGAGAATCTGATTAAATTTGACTTGCTCTGGTCCATTGTTTCTTCATACAGGAATTCTTATCCAGATATGGTCCTTATGGACCGTGAAGGGTCAAATATATTTGGGGAAACAAGCTTTATCAGAGTTAGATCTACGTACTAAGCAGGACAAAACCTATTGCAAGTCATTGAGCAGCTCAGGGTTGGAACACACCAACTCCAAGTGCCATGAGAGAGAGTATTGTTCAGCACTGCCTCGAGCAATTTCTTCAAGCATGCTTTCAAAGTATCCTCTTGAGCCTGTTGTGGTTTGATTGCGTTTTTGCTTTCTTTTGCAGTTCCCAAAAACAAAACTCCCAGATGACCAAACTAGCAGCTCACATTCCTCTGCCAGATCCAGTCATGCCTCGTCTCGAGCTTCATGGGTTAGTTGTATAATTTTTAAGGGGTTTTGACAGCTTGGAATGATGTCAGAGTGGCTGTGCACCGACAGTAGTTGTATATAGTAATAACTACAATAATAATGGGAAGGGAGAAATTCCAGCCTCTCGAGTCTCAGGTAGCAGTCAAGATATGCACCATAGCCCCCACATGCACTTTCCCCTGCAGTGAGGATCCTTCTAACTTGCATCACAACCCTTTTCTCATAGTAATCCCACCCAACAGATGCCTGCAGAGACTCATTTTGTGACCTCTGCAGCCTGGAGGGAGATAGAGGTGCTGCAGTGCCAGTGTGAGGACGTTGGTGGTGGCAGCTGAGGCTCAGAGGGGACATGGCACACCTGGGCTCCTCACCACCACCCAGGCAGATGTGTGCAGGCTTGAGAATGATGAAGATATTGAATATATGAAGGTCATAATGCCCTTCTCCAAGGGAAGGGGTCCTTGATGTTGAAGAAAATGTCCTGGATTATATTCTATGCTAGGTTGCTGTGCAAACACAAAACCTGACTGCCCCACAGGACTCACAGCTGAAGTGTGAGGAGAAGGCCAACACAAGACCCAGACAGATAAACAAGAGGAGACAAGCTGGGGAATGTTATTGCTGTGGGAACGAGTGACGCATGCAACTGACAGCTGATGTTGTTCAAACTGAACCACTTTCTTTTATTCACAGGCTGGAGAGTAACAATGAAACCCAAATCATATAGTCATTACTGTATTTTAATTATACGGATATTTCCATGGTATCAGCAGTAGCTCAGGAAATGGCACAAATTTTGTCTCATAAAAACACAGTGATATCCATCTGGCATGCAGAGGCACGTGCACATTAAGGACATATGCATGAGGTTTTATAGGCATGTATATATGTGTGATACATATGCTGGTATATATTTGTGGTTCAGTTGTTTGTTTTTCGTTTATCCATCTAGATCTTGCACCTAAAATGTTCCATAGTAACTCTTCTATAATTATACACTTTGCTTTCTCCCCCTTCTTCTTAGCCAAAGTTCTTGGGAGATGTTAAAACACCAGTATTAGCTGTTTTTCTGCATGGCATCCGTGATGATAAGAAGATAGGAGGCCTCCAGCTCGTGGTATATGCTGATATTGACTCCATCAGGCCCCGGATGCAGGTATTTGTGTCAAACCTCACAGATTCAAGCAAGTGGAAGCTCTGTGCTGATGCTTCAGTCCTCAATGCTCACAAGGCAGCGGTAAGGCTCAAAACTGGCTTGTACAGCTCTGCATGCATCACAGGAAAACCGTGCTCCAGGCATTAAAAAACGGACCATTGTCCCTCCATTACAGGCTTACCTGAAATGGGGACGGAATTGCCAGGACTACAAGGTTTCCTCTGAGCTGGTAACTGGGCAGTTTGCTGCCCACCCTGCTGTACAAGTGAAACTGGAGTGGCCTAAAGTTCCTTCCAGTGTCAGATCCATAGCAGAATGGTAAGAATTGAGTCTTTAGTGACACTTGTTAACAATACTGGTCAACTGGGAAAAATCAGCATCTGCACATGAGGTTCCAGTGGCTTAAGTACTGGCTGATCTTTTATTCTCTGATCTGTCCAAGTACTGCCTTTGGACATAAAAGCTGAGTGGGATTACATCTTGTTTTAATGTACAGTAACTCTTTATATTTACCATAATTACTGAAAACTGAGGAACAGATCCTTCATTTCACTGAACTCTTGAACAGTAAAGCAGAGAGTGGGTGTGAGGACACAACCAGGGATTCTTAAGAGTATTATGCTACTTAGATACAGGCATGAGGCAATCTATCTGGGATGCGTACAGCCTTTTGTTTCTCCATCTCACCAAATCTTCTTATTTGAACTTTTGAAGGTTTTACAAGTTTGTCCCTGGGGCTGCATTTATGCTGGGGTTCTCAGAAAAAATGCACAAGAATCCTTCTCGACAAGCCAGGGTGATCGTGGCTCTAACTTCTCCAAGGACATGTGATGTTGTTATCAAGTTTCCTGATGTAACTATGAAATATTTTTATCACTCTTCTATATTTTTTTTCTTGTAGAAAAGTGTGACTGTTTAGTTATAGTGGGTCAAATCTGAGAAATAAAAATTAATTTATTATTTAAATTAAGTAAAGAAAAGAAATAGCATCAGTTTGGGTGCAAATGATAAAAATCACTTTTACATATTTCCACCATTATAATATTTCATAGAAGGATGTCTATATAGTAATTTTTTTCATAGAGAGAGATGTGGGTACTCATAATGATGTGAGTTTCCATCTGTAGTATCTCCATAAGTGTTCACCTCATCACCTTTGAAAGGGAGTAATTCATTCTCTCCCAAATAATACCTGACTGACTTCTCTCACACCATGAGAGAAAACTGAGCAAAAACAAAGACCTCACGGACAATGAGCCACATGAGCTATGTTTGTGTAAAATCTTTGCAATGAAAGTAGAAGAAACAGGAAAAAAAGCCCAGCTGTTTTGTGGCACAGGTGCATTTTGAACGTGCTTTTGTATTCCTTTTCAGATTACCCTCTATGAAAAAGCCATGAGGCTTCCCCTGTCACTTCCTGTAGGTCCAAGGATACCAGCTTCAGAGCTGCAGCCTCCCATCTGGAATGTCTTTGCTAAAGCCCCTTCTGCAGTGCTTGCGAATTTGAAAGGTCAGAGTCTAATTGGGTTCAGAAGCATGACAACTTCAGTCTTACAATTTATTTGGACATCTTCTAAATTTTGCTGTCATTGTTTGTCTCCAGTTAATTAGGAAATGCTCTGTAATAATGTGAGGATGGTTCAACTGAGAGAAAATCTTGTTCATGTAGTACAGAAATAATCAGCATCTCAGGGATTAAGATACCTGGCAATTATTTTTTGTTAGATAGAAGAACACATTTTATATGCCTTTTTAAGAATTTATGGATGCTGAGTAGCCAGAAGTCCCTGTAAGCCATATGAAAATACCACATAGTGAAAAAAATACAAAGCTAAAATAATGTGGCACTAAAAATAAACCACACCATTTAATGGCTTTCTCTCATGGAAAAGAAAAAACTCACTGGCATTTTTTTTTTAACCAGCTCAATGCTCAGTTTCCTACAACAAGATCACCACTTTTAATGATGTTCGGTTTAACTACACAATGCCAGCAAACTGCTACCACATCTTGGCTCAGGATTGCAGCTCTGACCTTAAGTTTCTGGTGATGATGAAGAATGCAGAAGAAGCTGTGAACCTGAAAGCAATTAACATCAAGCTTGGCAATCAGTAAGTAACTCCTGCCGCGTGCTGAGAGCATGAGGGACCTCATTGTCCACATTTAGCTTGAGAGGAGCTCCAGTCTGAGCTTCCCTGCAATGGTTAGCAGCCCATGGGGTTTCAGCACCCCCTTATTTGTTTTCCATGCACATTGAATGTGATGTTGATGCTCTTACCCTGCATCTTATGTGACAAGAATACCCCTGATATAATTTAAGCATTTGAAATGGGCTTGTACTCTGACCAGTGATATTTAGTGAGCAGGAAAATGCCTCTGTCACTGTAAGTGTGTGAATGTGGCACAGCCAGGGTGTGACCACTCTTGTCCTTGACAGTGAAGTCGATATGCGCCCTGCGAACGGACGGGTGAAGCTGCTGGTGGATGGGGCTGAGAGCCCCACAAATGTTTCACTTACATCTGCTGGTAAGTGATTCAGCACATGTTTAATTTTCAGGTTAATACATTTAATTTGCACATGTTTAATATGTTTTAGGAGAAAGAAGGAAGGGGAAGGAGTTTTGATCAGCTTGTATTCAATAAGTGTTTCTTTGGTTTTAAGGTAATATTCAAGAATATGTATTTTACTCACTTGCAGAGAGACGTTTAGAAAGATTGGATAGAGTGTGAAGCTCTTGAAGTAGCCCAAATTAGCAAAATATAATTAACATGAAGATCCCTCCTGTTGTACGTAATTGCAGGTCCTACTGTAGTTCCAAATTTGAGAAGTGATTTGGCTATGCTTTCAAATTTTGCTTGATTAAAACTTTTTGAAGTAGAGCTTTTTTAAAATCCACTATACATGACTTGTATATTGGTGGTGGTTTTCCCAATTTGATTTGTAGGTATAAATTTGGCTTGCATTCTGACAGGGATAGGTATGGAGAACTGGTGAAACAACCTGCTTGATTCTCCCAAAACAGGAATAGTTTGTTTCTGTGAAAGGCACAGGAAGACCTTGTTTCGTCCTGTGCTGTGTAGTCAGGGGCTATATAGAGTGTGGGTATTCTGACTGAAAATCTGCAATATATGAATTGGGCTAAATCTTGCTGAAATTGGGTTAGCATGTACCAGAGCTGAGCTCTGTCCTGTTTGTTATGTATTTGGGAAGTGATAATTGTACTAGAAATGTCTCCAGTGACAGTCACAATGTTCCTCATATTTCCATATTCCAATACAATGTACTCAAAGCCTTGTTGTGATCTGCACAGCTAGAGATACTGTAGACAGTTCAGTAATAATTTCTATACATAAATGTGATTATGTTAATAACCCAAAGAAAAATTAATAAATCTGTAATCATTAACATTTTCTTCCAACTTTTTGCAAACACTTATTTTCTGTGCATGCACATTTGTACATTGCTTTGTTCTATATTTTTGTTTCTTGAATAGGGTAACTGAGAAATTTTGAAGAAAAGAACATTTTAGAAACATATCAGTTGCTTTTTTTCTCTCCTAAAGAAGCTGGGTTTGGTCTGGTTTGTTTTGTTTTGTTTTGTTTTTTCTTCTAGGTGCTTCTCTGTGGATCCACAGTGAAAATCAAGGGCTTGCACTTCTTGCCCCAGCCTATGGCATTGATAAACTGTACTTTGATGGATACACATTCAGGGTATCATTCTTCCTCTTCATAAGATTGGGTGTTAAGAAATTTCCATAGGATTCCCTTAAATTTGTGTATATGAGGACAAGGGTGTACAGTGGCAAAGGCAAGTGTGTGCAGGACACAAAGAATCCCAAAGGGAAGATGATGCTACAGGATTACACAGTCCTGCTCTTTATTTCTGAGTGGGAGAAATGAGAATCTTTAATCAAGAAAAGTTCTTGCAGTACAGATGTGTGTTGGGAAGTGTGTCTGTGAGTGTACACATGCTGAGTCAGCAGGGCCTTTGCAAGAAAAATGAGATTTCAGCTCCTGACCACTGTTCTTACAGGTGTATAATTCTTCAAAACAGCAAAAATGCAGCCATTTTTTTTAGATAAATGAGTGGTTTAAAGTCTGCACTAAAATTAATACAAAGCTGAAACGTAATAGGTCGGTAAACTGTTCCATTTCTGTCTCTTGTGCTATCAAAACAACCACCAGAAAAAAGCTTCAGCATATTAATAGTCTAGAGCGTGAATAACTTAACATCCTAGACTGGCACAGTAAGTGATAAAGACTGTAGCAGTTACAGGTTCTGCAGCCTCACACGAGTTTGGCATCTGAGTGTCAGACCCTTTTGAACTCTTAGCAGAGAGATTTTAAATGTTTGTGCATTAACTTACACTGGAAGGGACCTGCATAGCAAAAATGTGCTCCACAGGTAATACTTTTTTTTAACTTGAGATACTTCTTGCTGCTTTTTCCTCCAAGATCCAAGTTGCTTTATGGATGGCAGGGAAAATGTGTGGACTGTGTGGAAAATACGATGCAGAATGTGAACAGGAGTATCGGATGCCCAATGGATATGTAGCTAAAGATGCAGTGAGCTTTGGACATTCTTGGATTTTGGAAGAAAAGCCTTGTAGAGGAGGTATGCAAGCTCTAATAAATTTAATATAATATTATTGCAGTTGTTCAGAAAATGTAGAATCTGTTCAGAAAATTTAAAATCCGTATATATTTTGGAAATAAAAAGCATATTGGAAGATTCATTATTAAGTTATATATTAAGTTTTAAAATTACTTGCAAGTTGAGGAAGAAACAAGAAATCACAGGTTTAACAAGCCAAAATATACAACTTAGTTGAAGTTCAAAAAATAAGATGAATCAAAATCTTTGTTTCAGTTTTGAAGTATTTTAGAAGAGGATCAGAAAGAGGATAAAATTCACACAGAATGCTTTTATTTAAGCACAACAGCATCAATTTTCAACAACTGGTCCATCATAAAAATCAGATGGGGATTAGTAGTTATTACCATGGCTGACCACCTGGCTTTTGAACCAGTGCAACCTGTCAAACAAAGCATTCAAGTACATGAGCAGTTCCAGGGATTTAATTACATGGTTGAAATAAAAAAGCTGCATTTTAAGTCTCTCAGTAGATTAGGATCTTTTGGTGTGCTGTTGCTCTCAGCTGAGGTTATGATGCAACATCACACCACAGAGCTTGAGGAGAACAGGCATGTTGCATCTATAGAGACTTGCCCTGTGGGAAGGACATCCTCAGTCCCTGGACATGGCTTGTGCATGTCTAGCTCAGCATTAGCTGTTATTCTTCCATGTTTTGTCACAAATTCCGAGCAACAAATTTGCTTTAGATGGATATGGAGTCCACGTGCACATCCACAGTAATATTCCTGTGGCTGGTGGTGGCCACCTTCTGTTTCCGTTTAACATACAATGGAAACCACTGAAATTTGAAGACATAAAACTTATAGCTAGGAATAAATTGTGGTCTGTTTAGCTTCTCACTTGTAACTGTTTGTCCTGGGAATCCAAAATGAGATCAATATTACTTGTTGGCAGCAATGACTGTTGCGCTCTCTCTGCACCAGTTCTGTGTCTGAATGACATTGGTAATAATGCAATTCTTTAGTGATTAATTTTATTTGGTCAGAAATCTCCCCTTTAGTTCTAGTGCTGAATATTGAACATTTTAAAATGTGGTTTGACAGTTATTCAGTAAGTCAGTTTACCTTGAAAAATGTTTATTAGGAAGTACTATGTTTCTATATCCTGATCTAGAAGTAGACTAGTTGCATTTGAAATGAGCTTTCCAGGGCTCCATATCTAACAAGCTGATTTGAAAGGTTTATCTGTCAGCAAAGCCGCTTCATTTATGATCAAAACAGTTTTCACAGAGGGAAGTTGTTTGGAAATCGGCCGTGTTGGCAGATGGGTCCTTCTGGGGAGGTCTGGAGCTTTTGAATGTAGGTACAAGAGCTGTCCCCAATGGCTGTTGCAGGCTGCAAGCTGCGGCACTCCTTTGTGAAGCTGGAGAAGACGGTTCAGCTGGCCGGGGTGGAGTCCAAGTGCTACTCCACGGAGCCCGTGCTGCGCTGTACGAAGGGCTGCTCCGCCACCAAGACTGCTCCAGTCACCATTGGCTTCCACTGTCTCCCTGCTGGTAAGTCAACAGAAACCCTGCTGAAGAGGAGCTGAGCAAAAGTATAAATAGATTGTGACTTGACTCAGTTATTCCACTTGAAAAATATGAATAATATAACATAGCCATAGGTAGGCGTGTACTTACTGCCCCGCTGACTGAAGCCCTTTCTCTGTGTTATTAATAGACAAACATTCCTTCAGTGAGGGAGATGATTTTCTATTGTACATTTGCTTGTTTTCATTGTACTGGAATTTAAAATCTGAAATGAATTCTCCTTCATGGTGCTTAGAGCTAACAAGGTAAGGGCAGGACAACAGCACAGGCGATGTCGTGATTCAGCTGACAAGCTGTGTGCTGCAGCCTGTGGAGGCTGAGCCGTTTATGACCAAGTGCAGCGCCACAAAACAGGGATCCTTGCCTTGCATTTTCCATATATTGCTGCCTTTGGATGTGATCCTACTTCACTGAGCTTATTTAGGTACTAAAAGGGCAGGTGTGGACAGGATTCTTGCACACAGACCCAGTGGTATAGGAGGATTTATTTTCTATACGTGTACTACAGATTATAAGACATTAGATATAGTGTATATAGATTATATAGAGTATAGAATTGTATCTGTTTTCCAAATTTTTTCTTAAAGATAATAGTACCCTTTCCTAAATGTATCATTAATAAAATTCTGCGTGGAAGTAGTAGCTTTCAAGGTAGAACTGGCTTATTAATGAAGTGAGTTTCCTGGAACATCTCTATGTGACTTAGACAAATACAAATATGTAAAGCAGTGAGGAACAGCCAAGCCTGCTGTAATTAATGACTAGTGCATGGTAAATGCTGTACCTTGCAGAACTACTTGTGAAGTAATCTGTTTAATTTTCATTTCTTATTCCCCATCAGATTCAGCTACTACTCTGACAGACAAGCAGATGAAGTTTGACCAGAAGTCAGAGGATATGCAGGACACTGTTGATGCACACACAGCATGTTCTTGTCAGGATGAAGACTGCAGCACATGAAGCTGTACATTTGCAGCATAGGAGAAAACACAAATACTTCCATGTTTTTATTGTGTGGTGTAAAAAACCTTGTCTTAAGGAATAATATAGATACTAAATTAAGTACTCGAGGATGTGTGGAATCTTCCTAAGTAATTTAAAGTATTAAACTTTATTATTGTAGAAACTGTTATGATTGCCCATAAATATCTGATTTCATAATAAATCCATGCATGGAAAAAATTGTGAAGGCTTCCTATTTCACTGGTGGTGGAAAGAGGAGGTCTGCATAGGTTCTCCTTATCCCCCATTTTGTAGACTTCTTGAGTTTGTGCCTATCTTCTGTGCACCAGGGTTACACTGGGAACTGGGTTGGGTAGCTGTGGTACTACTACTCCTGCTTATTCCCCCAGTGCTTCCTTCCCTGGTGCTGGGTTCCTGTGCACCTGCAGCAGGGACTGATCACCTTAGTGTCATGCTGCACCCTCTGCAGCAGCCACGCAGCCATGGTGCTTGGCTGGCACTCTGGGGTGGGCCAGTGCTGCTGTGGGGAGCAGCAGGCTCAGGGAATAAGCCTGAGTCTCAGGTCCCTGGGCAAGGCTGCTCTGAGGGAGCCAAGAACATGTTAAGTTTCTGGTGCACCACATGCAGAAGCTACAGTGAATTGGTGTCTTTGAGCAGGACAGGGCAGGGTTACTCAAGCACACCACCTGCCAAAGGCTCCGAGGCTGAGCCAGACCTCTGCACTTTGTGTGAGACGCCCCAGCCTCTGTGCCCAGCAAGAGAAATTGCTGCAGCCACCAATGGGTGGGCTCTGGCTCCTGCCCCCTGCCACAGGTCTGTGTGGGCATGGTCAGAGACGAGCTCATCTGCCCTGAGCACTGGAGCCCAAAGGATTCCAGCAGATCTGGAAGGGGTTTTCTGTTTGCCCTAAGGCTGTTCTTGCAGGCTGGGTATGCACACTGGGTGAATGGGATTTTGAAAACACTTGAACATTCTGTAAAAATTGTGGTTTTTTGCTCTCCCCAGCAGCTTTTGCACTTTCAATGGGTGCACATACCTGAGTTTTCTTGTTTGGGTATCAGTTTTATAGTTCATAAAGTCCTTAGTAGCAAAAGAAATATGTTTGAAAGGTCTAAATATACTGTTCCATGCAGTTTAAATGCTGCCATGGTAACCTGCACTGCAGAATGATGGGGAGCTGGCAGCAGCAGTAATGCCATCAGCTGGTGGATTTGCTGCTTGCCTGGAACTCACACAGAGCACTGACGGAAAGCACAGACTTCTCAGGTAACCTCAGGCTGAATCCAGCAGAATCCAGGGCTTTATGTGGCCCCTGTGGGCAATGCTGGCACAAACTTCCAGCTCCAGTTGGGGCAGCCCAACTCTCATGGGGCTCTTCTCTTCCCAACGTGCTGAGGCTGGAGCACAGTTTTGGGGGGATGGTTTTCTACCAGCCTCAGCATTCACGTGTGATGAAGCCCAGCAGTACCACCCTGGCAGGAGACCCTGGGTTAGCATCACCCAACCACCAAGGCAGCCAGAGCACCCGTGGGACTGCAGGGTATGTGGGCTGTAGGTGTCCACCTCATGAAGTCCTGTGGAGAGCATTCAGCCTCTGCTCCTCTCCCCCACTGCCATTGTGGAGGGAGCTGAGCACAGCTTGAGGGAAATGCTGTCCAGGGCAGGTCCTGGACTCTGCAAAACTGTCACTCTCACAATTTTCTTAGTTTGGTTTTTTTTTTTTTTTCCTCTCTTCAATTCAGGTTATGTCCTTCTGAGTAATACTAGTATAAAAGGGCTGTGAGTATATGGGGGCAAAGACTGGGAGTTGAAATTATTCTTGAGGTACTGAAGAAGTGACCTAGAAAAGGAGAGGTTTCACTTGTATGAAGAAATCAGTCGAGACAAAGCCCTTGCCAGCAGGTTTAGGTGACCCTTGGAGCAGAAGAGCAGATGTTCTTGTGGCAGAAGCATGGCTGGATGACCGGGGATGCAGCATCAGCTGCCCAAAGGGAGTGATGGGGTGGGATGGGGACAAGATTCTGCAGCCCCAGGCTGCAGTGCTGGTGGTGTTGGGGAGACCCTGCCCTTGCAGCTGTGTGCAGCCTGTACAGCTCTCAGTGAGGACCCTTATTTCCAGGAACATTTTTTGACTTTTATTTTGAGGAGTCGCTGTTATAGTGCAAAGTTTCAGTGTTATAGTGTTATAATTTTGCAAATGCCAGCATTGTTGCATTTAATATTGCCATCACAGCAGCTCTCTGCTTATACTGCTGCTGACCTCAAGTCCTTGCTGCCTGCAAGATGTTTATTTAAAAAAAAAACAAAACAACCCAAACCTGTGCAGTTGCATATAGTTATGCCATAATAGCTTTTTAGCCTTGAGTACCAGTGGCCAGTTGCTGTATACTCAAATCCTTTAAGTACATTTACCAAATTTCCAAAGACATGACAGAACTCTCTAGTGAATAGCTTGGCTTTCTATCATGTGCTACCAGTTTTACAAGGGAATGGGTTAAAAAATTCAGGACCTGAATACAGAGCCAGTAAAAACATGGTGGAGGATTTGTCATGCTTCAATTTTTTTTTATTTTTTTTTTCCCCTACAGGTGCAATATTTGATCTAGGAACAAAATCCACTGTTTGTCAGACATTATAAATTATATCCCAACTTCTAATTATAAAAACCCATCAGCTAAACAGCATTACAAAACCTAAGCAGTCTTGGATAGGAGCCACTGGTCTGTTGATGAGAAAATGAATCCAGTCCCTTCCCACAGTGAGCTGGGCAGTAGCAGCTTTGGTTCCCCACCCACAGAGGAGAGTGTTGGTCAGCAACAGTGGCCCCGCAGTGCCAATGTGAACCCCCCAGTCCTGGGGCTGCCTTAGCCCTGCTTGTGCCAATTCCTGATGGAGCAGATCCATGACCTGACTGGAGGGAACAGGTAGATTCAGGAACAAAGCCAAACCCTGGAGCCAAGAGCAGCCTGAGAGATCTGTGGGGGTGCCTACAAAGGGACAGGGACAATGCCTGCTGATGAGAGAAGGAAGCTCCACCATGGGGTGAAGACACCACCCCTTGTTGCGTGATGTGAAGAGTTTGGGTGACCTGCACGTTGTCCACCTTTGTTAAACCAAGAGGTTTGTGTCTAACGCCTGTCAGCCTCACCCCTTGCCAGGCAACCCCCACCAACACCCCTCTGTGGCTAAACACACCAGTGAAAGGGACTGGCACATCAGCCCTGGAAGAGAAGGCAGGTGAGGGACGCATGAACATCAGCAGCATTTAGCCATGGCCCTCGTGACGATGACGAAGGTTTGTGTTACCGGGTGAAGTCCCTGTCCCCAGAGAGCAGCACTGTGCTGACAGCTTGTCCCACTCACAGCAGGGCAGGGGTGGGCATGGTGTCACAGGAGGGCTGCCCAGGGCTTTGCACAATGCTGGGGCACTATCTGCCGGGGCACTATCACTTAGATAAGCTGTGTGTCTTATGGTCAGGTCAGGATAACCTGGACAAAATCAGCATAGACTGCAATAGCACTGGCTGCTTTCAGAGAGTAAGGATAATCAGTAGTTTCACTTACATAATAATAAATTTTGGCTTTAACTATGTTTTAATACTTTTAAGCAGTTGTTTCTAAAGGTACTTTCAAGGCATTAAGTTGGTGAAGTGAGAA
This sequence comes from Tichodroma muraria, assembly GCA_013390105.1. NCBI lineage: Eukaryota > Metazoa > Chordata > Aves > Passeriformes > Sittidae > Tichodroma > Tichodroma muraria. The sequence continues at coordinate 25,609 of WAAG01072071.1, forward strand.
CAATAGAACTTGTAATGGTTTTGGTTCAGCAAAAATATCCATTGCCCTTACCCCAACCCCCTCTCCCTCAAAGGGTTTGTTGGGTGGTTGATAAGAAGTTGATAACTCAACAAAATTCACTGTGCCTGTTAATAATTCTTCTATAAAAGCCACAGATTTCTCCCTGTGGACTTCATTCACTTTTAGCATGAAGGGATTCATCCTGGCCCTGGTGTTCACCCTCGTGGGTAAGTTGAAGCTTTACCATCACTGCCGAGCTGTGACAGCCACTGTGATCCTGAGGAAATTGGATCTCCTTGGGGCTTTTCAGGGATATTTGCAGCTTCATTTGCTGAAGTCCTTTTATACCTTCAGCTGTAAACTGTTAGATTTCTGTGTTAAGCTCAGCAGCAGGAGAAAGGCCGAGCAAGCAGCAGCTAGTGAGAAGGGCTAGAATGGGCTTGGTGTCCTGGGGATGCGGGGTGAGCCCCATTACCGGTGGTTTGCCAACTATTAGCGTGCTGACTTAATGAATAATACATGAAAGGACCTACAGAAATGGGTTTTCTTTTCATGAACACTTCTCTTTCCTTCCTCACAGAGGGCCAGAAGCAGGACCTTGGTAAGTGGCTCCCCCCGCAGCCAGCATCTCCCTTGCTGCCTTCCCTTGCTGCCTTCCCTTACAGCCTTGCCTTGCCCACTGCTTGAACCTGTTTTTTGGCAGTGGCAGCTTCACCTTTCCTTGCAGCACTGGTTCAAGTAACATCACAACAGTCATAGCCAAGGAGGTGTTTCTGTTAAATTTCTTTCCTAACAGAGCCTGTTTTTCATATGGGCAAGACCTACCTGTATAGCTACGAGAGTATCATTGTGCATGGGCTGCCTGACAGAAGCCTGGCCATGGCAGGGGTGAGGCTGGCCAGCAAGGTGGAGATCAGCCGTGTGTCTCACAGTGACCACCTTGTGCAGGTAAATAACCACAGCCATGGGGACCCACCCACCCACTGATATTGTGCAGTTAAAGAGGCTTCGTTCATACCTTCAGGCTGGCAAAATAAGAGACAAAAAGACGTAGAACTCACACGAAAGCTATGGGCCCTACCCACTGCTGAGATGACCCTCCAAGCCCCAGCAGTTTCCCTCAGGCAGTGATGATTCCCCAGCAAGGGCAGAGGTGCTGTCATGGGCACCGAGCTCTGCACCCTGTACACCCAAAGCATGATGAGGAGAGTGGAGGGCACGGAGAGTGGATGCACGGCTGATGCAGCTGCATCCAGAATGCTTTGGATTACTGGCAGGGACCTACAGAGAGCACCACAGGCTTACTCACAGCCTGCTCCTCTGCAGGAAGGAGCTAGAGCTGCTCCAGCTCTGCTGCCCTCAGTATCTTAGCTCCCTTGACTAAAGCTACCTTAGGTTCACCTCCATGCAAAAATATGGCTTGCAGCTGCTTTAAAGAAATGTCCTTAACATAGTTTTCCTAAGGTAACACCAAGCTTGAGTATGAACATGAGTATTCTAGAATGAAATATCCATGTTTTTTGAGCTGGTCCACAGCTTAAAAAAGCTCAGCACTGGATCACATGAGAAAGACCCAACTCTCTCCATTACCCCACTTTTGATATTCTTCACATAGGCATTAATTCAGATATGAAGAATTCTAATGGTAATGCCTGTGTTTATCATAATGATAGCAGATCTGGAAGCACTGTTACTCATCAAGAAGATTAAACCAAACAGCTTAAAATACTGGCATGGCATGAAAGACCACAGACTAGGGATTGAGAAAACAGCATGTGGGGAAAAAGCTGTAAAAGTTGCCCTTAGCACTCACCCTAGGAGTTTTCTCAGTTTGTAATACTGCACATATACTGGTGAAACTGTGTGAATACCTATTGTCAAACTTGACACAGTGCTGCAATTGCAGGCTCTGTGTAACCTCACTGGAGTTGTTACAAGGTTAACATTGCAGACAACAGTTTTGAGTAGGATTTAATTTGAGAGAATGTGACAAGAGGCAAGCCACCCTTGCAGTATTGATTATAAATGCCTAAAATAAAACAGAGCACTGAGCCCACACCTTTTCCCTCTACGCAGGAACATGTACTTTTATGCATGAGGGTGGGAGGTGTGTGTGTAAGCATGGGGCTGGATAGGTCTGTGCTTGCAGGCACACACTTCCCACTAGGTAGCAGTCAAGGACTTGCACACAAGCTTTCCAGCTGGAAGAGCTCAGAGGGATATCAGCCTCTTCCAAAGGTGTGAGCTCCTGTGGTCACCTCTGCTCCCCCATCAGTTGTGCCATGGCTTTGGTGCTCAGGGACGTGCTGGACCTGGAGCAGCAGCCAGAATAGTCCCTGTATGTTCAGGCAGGAAGCTTGGGCAATAATGTCTTGGCTGCCTTACAGACTGAAGGGAGATCTCACTTGTCATCTGTGGGAAAGGAGTGAGTATCCTGTCTATACTGATTCTTGATAGCTGGTGTTTGACTCACCCTACAAGCTTCATCGGACTTGCTGAATTTTTGAATTCTGCTCACATAATCTTATTTTTCTGGCAGAAATCCTTCATGGAAGTTTGTGTTTTCAAGGATGCTTCCTAGGCCGAGCACAGGAGTCCGAGTTGGAAACTGTTTCCTGCAATGTTGGGCAAATGACTTTTGTCTTGCCATGGATAAGAAGTGTCTAGTTTCTGTATTATAGAGCTATTTCAAACTGATGGTGAACATTATGATTGTTTTCCTGTCTTTGTTCACAGATTCAGTCACCAAAGCTGGAGGAACACAATGGCCTCTGGCCCACTGACCCCTTCACTCCGTCTTCAAGGCTCTCAGAAACCATTGCTGCATGTCTCAGCCAGCCCTTTAAGTTTGAATACATTGAAGGAAGGGTTGGAAGTATTTTTGCCCCTGAGGACTGTCCCATTCTGTGCACTAACCTAGTGAGAGGGATTCTGAACATGCTGCAGATAACCATCAAAAAGTCACAAAATGTGTATGAGCTACAGGAGGTTTGTTTTTTCCATTCTGATTTTACTTTTATTCTCATTTTGCCATTAAACAGCAAATTATACTTTCGAGACCATTTTCTTTAACCTTTTCATTGCTGCGTTAAGTGGGACATTCACTGTGTTTGACCAATACTTGCAGGCTGGGATTGAAGGCATCTGCCAAACCAGGTATGTTATCCAGGACGACAGCAAGAATAACCGTGCCACCATTTCCAAAAGCAAGGACCTGACAGACTGCCAGGAGAAAGCAGCGAAGGACCTGGGAATGGCATACATCCGGCCCTGCCCTACCTGTGCCCCGGTACGAGCAGCACGGAGCCACCGCTCAGCACCCACGTCGCACTGATGCTCCTGGGGTGTTGGCTTCTCTGGGCTGACCAGCCCACTCCTGTCTCTGAGCACTTCTCTTTGCACTTCTAGAAAGCCAGAAACATTAAGGGCACAGTGACGTTCACTTACAAGATGAAGTATGATGACAGCGGGGCATCGTTGATGTCTGCTATGTCGGACCAGGTGTACCAGATCTCTCCTTTCAATGAACCCAACGGGGCAGCAGTCATGGAGGCAAGGTATGCACTGTGCATGTCCTTACATTATCACAGCCAGGAGGAGATGCCTAAAGCTGTTTATATATTTAGTGATGAATTGTGAGATAAAAAGAAGCATCTGGCCTGTGGCTGCCAAGGGCCAAAACATCGTACAGCCTTTGGGATATCCAGCCCAGGATGCCCAGGATGTTTCAGGTGGCCTGTGCCCTATTGTTTAGGCCACCCAAAACATCTGTCCAACCTCTCAGAGACTTTAGCAAACTCTCACAAGGGCTTTTGCAGTCATACGACTTTTATAGATAGTCGTGAGCAATGGATGAACAGAGAAGTGCAGGCTCCATTTGCAGTCCCAATGGGTACCCCTCAGTCTGCTCCAATGCTGTACAGGTCCTCCATGCACAGAGTGTGGTTACTGTCTACTGATGCATTTCCCTCTTTCCCTTGAAGACAAGAGCTGTCTTTGGTCGGAATTAAAAAGCCTCCTATCAGTGCACCGACATCTCAGCTGCAGAAACAGGGGAGTCTTCGTTATCATTTCTCGGGAGAGCTACTCCAGATGCCAATTCCTCTAATAAGGATTAAAAATCCAGATTTACAGGTATTAGAGGCTTACTTTCATACACTTTCACTATAATAGGTCATCACATAATTGCTTTAGACATGGATCCTTCCAATTGTCTGTTTTTCCCACAGTTAACAGAGACACTGCGGCAATTAGTTCAGAATAACGAGAAAGGAGCCACTAAAGAAGCTTCAGCCAAGTTCTTACAAATGGTCCAGCTTTTTCGTGTATCAACCCTTGACCAAATTGAGTCTTTGTGGCTGCAGTTTGTCAATGAACTCCCCTACAGGTAACTATGGCCTTCAGCCAGGGTTTCTGATCAGAGGCACACCGAGCAATGAGGACAATGAGTTCTCCTTTTCCTGGCAGGCCCTGGTTCCTGAGTGCCATCTGTGCTGCTGGAGCTACTGACACATTCAGATTCCTGAAGCAAAAAATCCATGACGAGAAGCTGAACACCTGGGAAGCAGCAGTGACTCTTCCTCTCGCCTTCCATTTTGTTACAGCAAACAAACAAACCCTTGAAATTGCCTCAGTGAGTACAGATCATTCTTCCTTCTGTTTTCCCTCTCACTCCTTTTTTAAGGTGAATTCATAGGATTGTAAGTGAAAGATACAAAGTAATTCCATCTAAATTTGTAAAATGTAAGTTATTAACAGAAATAGGAAATGCCTCAGAAAATGTTCCCAAACACTTGTTGCCAAAAGTTTGTAATTATACTTCATATTAAACCTCACAAACTATAAGAAAACTTCTGTTGATTCTTTTTGCCAAATCAGAAGTTAAAAGAAAAAGACAAACTCAAGAAAATAATTATATAATCAGTATCTAAAGATCATACAGCATAACTGGGGTGAATCTACTTCATTCTCTTTAGCTGAATTGTAGCTGAATGTCAAGCATTTGATTAAATTCCTGAAATTATTTAGAAATAGCACAAATCAATTTTATCTATTTCTCAAATTGATATATAAAGCTCTAATTACTAGAAACAGTAAAAAATGATACTTCTTCCTTCTGCAGACTTTTCTGACCTGTCCCCAAATCCAGAAAGTACTGATGCATAGGATAATTGTTTACCTAGGATATGGTAGCATGGTGAATAAATTCTGTGCTCATGCTTTACTATGTCCAAATGAACTTCTTCAGGTATGTGACTGTCATTTCTTTCACTATTTGCATGCCTCACTCAGCAATGCAAAGACAGAATGAAACGCTGAGCTGATGCCTTTGGAAGATCAGGTGTAACAGTTCAGAATTTCAAATGTAGCACTAGAAGCCCACGGGGATAATGGATCCTGTAACCATCCTGAAACTGAGTTAAGTTGTGACAAAACTTGGATTAAAGCAAAATAATTATGATTCTATGTTTCTACTTTTACATTAGGTAGAGTGTACTTAAAAGGTGTATTAAAAAGGCAGTAAAGTGTGAATATAAGCAAAGCTCTAGGTATGTCATAGGTAGGTCTGCCAAGGAAGCCCTGCTACACAATTGCTTTTCACTGTCAGAAATATTCAGGACATTGTCCTTGGACTGTGCAGCTCCAACTCCTTGTTCAGCAGACTACAGCACTGAGAAAGCCTTGCTGGTGTTTCGCATGTGTTTAAATCTTCCAAAAAAATGAAATAAAGCCAAGCCACCAGAATAGTAATTCCACTTCTCAGAACAGCAAAATTGTTCAAGTAATCTTTAAATTATTGCAGGAAGTGAAAGATATGCAAATGCAATTTGGTAGGGCTGGCAGAGGTGGTCCTGGGAATGACTGATTTTGTCATCAGCTCAGCACTGCCTTTGGACTTATAACAGACTCTTTGGAGCAGGCACCCACTTGGGATTGTCTCCTACATTCAGGCTCAGGCACAATTCAAAATCAATTACAACACTGTGCAAGGAGAAAACCAAGTTTATTTGCATGGTCCATGTTTCGCATCCTGACAATGATGCTGAGATTTTTCCTGGGAGAAAAGTCTGAACAGCTCAGTTCTAGGATTTGCAGCAGTAATTGTTTTGCACATTTTTATGCATTATTACAAGATCATTACCTGGTAAGATTAACAGTGTCTGCTCCATTTTCAGCCACTCCATGACCTTGCTGCTGAAGCCACCAGCAAAGGTGATGTCAAAGACATGTCTTTGGCCCTGAAAGCCATGGGCAATGCAGGAGAGCCAGCCAGTATCAAACGCATCTTGAAGTTTTTGCCAACATTTTCCTCAGTTGCAGCTTCATTACCAAACAGAATTCATGCTGATGCTGTGTTGGCCTTAAGGAAAATTGCAAGAAAAGACCCTGCAAAAGTAACTGAAATTATTATTTAAACAAATGTCTTGAAGGGTATGGATTGGGTTTGCTTAGTGATTCAGAAATAATAAAACCAACAGGTAATGTTAGCAGCTCTGGACGCACTTCTCAGTAACTGGTCTTCCTCTTGCTCACGCTGCAAACTCCTGACATCATCCCATCCTTGCTGATATCCTGGGAAAGAATCTGCTTTAGTCACTGTAATACTCAGCCTAATGGCTGTTTCTCCCAGCCCTGTTCACTGTGCACCCAGCAATATCTTCATTTCCAGGGACAGGTCCCGTGCCCACATCTCTTGCTTAGGGTTCTGTTCTCCATCCACTGCAGAGTACATATGCACTGTTCTGGAAACACTGCTGTGAACTTATGGGCTACTCAGAGGTTCTATCTTCCTCCTGCAGGTGAGGGAGATCACCCTCCAGGTCTTTATGGACAGCACACTTGCTCCAAATGTCCGAATGATGGCTTGTGTTGTTCTCTTCGAAACCAAGCCTGCTCTTCCAACAGTAGCAGCTCTGGCCAGCTCGCTGCTGACAGAGCCCAGCCTGCAAGTAGCCAGTTTTGCATATTCACACATGAAGACTTTGGCAGCAGGCAGGATCCCACAGCTCTATAAACTGTAAGTAGAGGAAGAAATACATTTTTAGTAGAAAATTGAGATGTTTTTCTTGCAGTTTTCTAAGAATTTGGTGACTGTCAACTCTCTTGATATGATTTTAATTCTTTTATTCAGATCTGCTGCTTGCAACATTGCCATTAAGCTCCTGGGCCCCAGACTTGACAGGCTGAGCTATCGCTATAGCAAGGTCATTCAGGTCAGCGGCTATTCCTGTGAGTATCAGCTGCCCTGTGCACTTCCTCAGCTTAGGTAGCCAAATGCCTCCATTGTGTTCTGTGTTTTTCATCCAAAATCCAATCATGATTTGTGAGTTTAGTGCACTCTTGAAATAGAAGAAGCAGAAGAACCTTCTAACATGAAAAATTCCCTGAGACTCTTCCACGAATCTCTGTTATCTGCTGGGGAAAGTGGTGCTTGCACATGGATTTAGGTCTCCTTCTCTCCCTGGGGTTGTGTTGACTCTGCCCTAGAATAAAGTCCTCCTCTTGAGATTGCAAACTTGAGGACCTGTGGGACTGAATCCTGACAGAACCCCTTGTGATCTACTACAGCACACTCCTCAGCTACTACCTAGGGTGGTTTATGTGCACCGGACATTGTGGAGATCCTGATTTCTGTTATTTTTATTCCTGTGACAGCTCAGTATCAGGCTGGTGCCATTTGGAGAGTCTATCTAATGAACAGTCCCATCACCATGTTTCCATCTGATATAATCACAAAAGTAAGAGGATATTATGCAAACACTGCAACGGATATTATCGAGGTAAGCATTGCATTAAGGCAGCCAGCTTTTGGACTGTGATGTAGTGTTTAACTCCATTTCTGGCTATGAGGGCGGATGTGGAAGGGAAAATTAATGTAATGATTATGATTTTACTTAGGCTTCTTCTTCTATTTGGGCTTCTTGACACATACACTCATAAATGAACACATCCAGTATAGGCTTGTAAGTCTAGGAGCAGAGGAAAGCTTACGCAGCAGAACATCCATCTGCCCACCTAAAGTCACGTGGGATCCAGAGTACTTTGCATAAGTACAAGGAAATTAAATTTCAGCCAGCAATACAGCCAGGGCAGCACAAAGCTCCATGTAACAGCATGCAGGAATTTACACAGCTTCTTGGGCAAGCTTTGCAGCCTGATCTGAGTTCTGCACTACCCTAAAATTATCCCTGTTGACTAATTTAAGGCTGGCTGGCTCAGCACGTCCTCAGCATCTGCAGCCATAGCCTGCAGTCATCTGCCGGGTAGACGTCCTTATAACGCAATGGCTTCATGAAACAAGTATTTCGTGTGGCCTCAGTGAGTTAATACCAGGCACAAGAGCTTTCCTGAGCTCTCTTGCACTTGGGCTGTGATGCCTGACTCTTTCTTACAGGTGGCTTTCCGGTCACAAAGCCTAACCAAGCTGGTGAGGAAGCAGAACATTCCCTTTGCTGAGTATGACACGCACAAGACCCTGAAGGAGCTGGGTAAATCGGTATGACTGGGCTCCCCTCTCACCTGTCTGCAACAGACAGCTCCTGACAGCACCAGGGTTGCATCACCCACCCACTGAGCCATCCCTTTGATGTTTCTGGAAGAAAGGAGTCCTTCATCCTGTTCAGTCATGGAAAGCTATACCTACACTGTACTTACTCTCTCAACACATGCCACCTTTTCACTCAACATGTATCAGCTCTTAATGTATAATACAAAAAATGGAGATGCTGCTGGGGGCCAAAATGTTTTAAAGTGCATGTTAGAACACATTAAGTGGTTGCTCTTCTCTTTTAAAATTATAATTGAACAAGGTTTTTTCCTTCATGAGTCCTTGGGTGTCACCTACTACTTACAGCAGCAGAAATTGCCAAGCCCTTACCTCATTCTTACATGGGGAAACTCCCTCTGAAATCAGCTATGCAATATAAGAAAGGTCACATCGGTACAGACCTGTAATATGTATATTGGGGTTTTGGGTAAAGTACCACAGTTCTCATCCTTCAGATGGGGTCTACTCTTTGTTAACACATTGCTCCATTTTAAGTGATATTTTCTGCTTCTTCCCTTTCTCTCCATCTCTCCTTAACACCACAGCTTCTGGGATGGAAAGAGCTGCCACCTGAAGACCCCCTGGTATCTGCTTACATCAAAGTATTGGGTCAAGAGATTGCCTTTGTTGACATTGACAAAGATGCCATTCAACAGATGACAACGGTACTGACAAGGCTGTTCACTTTTTCTCTGCAATATTGAATAATTTCCCTTCCGTGTCTCCTCTTACCCTCTTACCTAACCTATTTCTCTGTTTCCAGAGTCTAACTGGATCATCAGACTGGCAGCCAGTGGTGAAAAAAGTGGTGGAAGAGGTCCAAAAAGGCATTTCAGGCCGCTGGACCCTGCCAGTGATGGTGGGTGAGGTGCGGCACATTGTCCCCACCATCGCTGGCCTGCCACTGGAGCTCGGGCTGTGCGGGGCCGCGCTGGCCCAGGCTGCGGCCGACGGTGAGCTGGGGACACCAAACTGAGCAGCTTCCCCACAATAACTGTGGGTCCAATCCCTCTGCTGAAATTAAATCCTTCTATAATCTTGGAAAATACCCCAGTAACATTGAAGCATTAGTGACCAGCTGCCTCCAAAGGGTTTGTGACGTAATTAGGATATTTCACCTGAGACATATTTGTATGGCTCTGGTTTGGATTAGCAGCCTTTAAATAACCATGTAAAGTATTTCAAAATGTAAAAGCACTGCCCTTGCATTAGCTACTATTCTTATTGAAAGTACTGTATCTCCAGAATTTGTTTCTCTGTTCATATAATTTTTTTCTGTATTTTTCAGTGGATGTAAAGGTATCACCACCAGTATCTGACAATTTTAGACCCTCACAGTTGTGGGAAACCAAGATGGATATTCATGCTGACATCAGGCCAAAGTAAAAATTACATATTTTTATTTACAACATTTATATTTATAAATTTAAGCAAGTATTTATATTTATATTTATATTTATATTTATATTTATATTTATATTTATATTTATATTTATATTTATATTTATATTTATATTTATATTTATATTTTAGTTATAGTTATTTTTGACAGATATGTGGTGGCATGTAGCTATACAGGGATCTTGTCCCTGATTTTGGACAAATGTGCTAATCTAGAGCAGCACAGTTGTGAGAAAGCAACACAATCCCCTGATGCTTTACAACCCTGCAAATCTCACAATGTGCATAGTATCCCAAACTATGTTCTGCCATTGCTAAAAATGCTTACATTTGTACCTGTTCAATGACCAAAGATACTAAGATGTGAAAATATGTTATCTTAAGTATCAAGTTTTTTACAATTTCAGCATAGAATCGCATCATCACCTGGTATAAGCCAGAAGGATTTCAGGGGGGAAAGGGAAATGCTTCTGGGTCTGCAAAAGCGAAAGTACTAATAATGATAATGGTTATAATGATGATAATAATAATAATAGTAGTGATAATATTAAAAAATAGGCAGAATCTGAAGCTATGAGATTCTGGAGTTAGCTTGTCCTCAAGCAATGTACCAGTGACAATGCAGTAAGAAAGTCCATGTTAGCTTTGTTTTTCAGACAAATCACCTTTTCCAGTGGCATTTCAGCCTTTTTCTTATCCTGTTGTGATAAATCTCTTCATCCATCAGTAGTGGGTCTTACAATAAAAAGAACAGCATGAAAATGTAATTTTGCATTTTAAAGTTAATTTTTTTCATATTAATATGTAATTATGCCTGGTTTTATTTCCACTCTTTCAGAGCATATTTTCATATGATTGCAATGATGGGGATTAATACACAGTACTTTCAGAGTGGTTTTGAATTTCATGCAGAGTTCAGTGCCAACACTACAATGAAATTTGATGCCAGGATAAATATGAAAGAGAAAAATTTGAAGATTGAAACCCTTCCCTGCCATCAAGAGGTTGAGCTTGCAGCTGTGAGGTACAGAAGAGCTTTTTTCATTTTGCTTGCTCTGTGTTACTGATTCCAAGTTTTCTGTTATAAAATCACAAGTATACAGCTTCTTGTTAAGGTCTGCCATACCTTGGCAGCCACATAAAGCTTAGTACTGTCTTTTTTGCACCAGCAAAGATGGTTAGAGTGAAATCAGAAGGTGTTACTTGTGTGCCATTTATCACCCCCGCAGGAGTGAAGCTTATGCTATTTCAAGGAACATGGAAGAAGTAGATTCTGAAAAGAAATCCCAGATTCTCCCCAAAGGAGAAATACCAAATATCTCTGACCAGCAACCACAGTCAACAGAAGGATCTTCAAAACCTGGTAGCTGGAAGGTAAGGAAGCCTCTTGCCACCTGCACTGCAGACAGGCAGAGAACAGAGAGCTCCTCAGAAGGGCTGGGCACCTAACCTGGGAGCTGGCTAATCAGATCACAAACACTGGAATGGTGAAATTCAACAGGGGCCTGATATTTCCCAAACCAAACCCAATGGGTTCATGACACAATCCTTCACAGCCCACTCACTTCCTTTATTGCATGCAGGCAGGGCTGCTCTGACAGCACGTCTTCCTATTTCTTTACAGTCACGGGAGGGTGTCTGAAATTCACATCCTTCTTACAGTATCTCATTTTTTTCTGAATCAGAATAATGTGAAAAATATGGTTCTTGGGTGGGATATAGATTTTTCTTCCCAAATCCTGAGATAATCCTGAGTGGGTTGCAGAAGCACATCCTTCATGTGCTCTTCAGCCTCTGAGGCTGGCCTGGGAAGGCTACACTGGCTTGCAGCAGGAGGGCTAGAAGCCTGAAATGGATGCAGAGGGACTGCCCCTCCAAAGAGCCCTGCAGGTACTCGTTGGGAATTGTGTCTGTGAAGCACTGTCTGAAAAAGGGTGGGCAGGGGATCTGTCCTCTTCCACAGAGCATTTTGCGGAAAACCCCATTGATTCCAGTGCCTGGATCTCTAATTCTAAGCACTGCTTCTTTCTTTAAGCAGGACTGTCATCATTCTCTTCATTAACTGGAGGAATTATTTCAAGAGCTGGGACAATTAAAATTTTTTTTTTATAAAAAATGACTTTATCTGCCATGTTTTTGTTTAATGCAGCAAAGCAACATACCTAATGTGATATCCAAAGGATACCAGCAAGGTTCAGAAGAGGCACATTACAACAGTGCAGGAAGAAGATTTTATGCACGCAGGTTCTGTAAAAAATTTGAAAGTTTGGGATGTTCTACTTGTCTCAGCCTTAAATCACAAAATTCTGCTTTCTTAAGAAGTACCTATCTGCACAAATTATTCGGAGAATTTGAAGCCAAAATAATTTTAAAGCCAGGTACAGTCATAATAGCAAGTTTTTCTGTCAATCACTGTAAATAATGCGCAAGCACAACCCTGGAATGCTTTTGCCTTTAGTTCATACAGATGCTGATATTGACAAAATACAGCTGGAGGTTCAAGCAGGATCCAAAGCAGCTTCAAAAATAATTGAGATATCAAGCTCAGGGTCAAAGGAAGAGGGACAGACATCTCTGTACAAGGACATTCAAGCTAAACTGAAGAAGATTCTAGGCATTGAAAATGTGTTCACGGTAAGAGACTTTGAGCATCAGAGAGGGAAATACTTCCAGTAATAAAGCCAAAGGTTTCCATTGTGGAAAACTGGCATGGGAAAGCAAGGAACTGGGCTGGCAGGAATGGGCTTGAGTGAGCTCTGGTACAGCTTCTGCAATGTGTGGGGACAGGAAGTTCTATTTTCTTGGAAGCCTATGGTGAGCATCTTGTCTGACAGCCAGGGAAATGTTACAGAAAAGCTATAAATTCATAATGCTTTCAACTGTTTTTGGAGGCTGCAAATAAAACACGGCGCCGCACAAAACGGATTAACCGAGAGTACAAGACTGCAGATACGGGCCTCTGGGCAGAGCCCAGCACACCCCACCTCTCCAGCTCATCCTCTTCCTCTGCTGCTTCCTCTGCTGATGGCAGAGAGCCTGGGAATCATCACAGGAAAGGTGAAATAAGGCAATCTGGGAAGAAGCGTGGCAGCAAGAGCAGCAGCAGGAGCAGCAGCGGGAGCTCTGCTAGCAGCAAAGCATGCAGCAGCAGCCTAGAAGACCACTCTGGGGACAGGCACTGCAGTGGGGACAGTGAATATTCCAACCAACAGGTAATTCACTCTGGCTGGACCTTTTTATATTTCTTATAGTAATTGTTTTTGTATATCAGAAAATTGTGCTCATAGAGGATGGACCAAAAAAAGAGGAGCCCTGGTTCTCTGAAGCATTTCAGATCAGAATTTTGACATTTCAGAATTTTTCACTGTAAAATGTTTTAAAAAATTTAATTTTGTTTTGCTCCCCCC
>WAAG01072071.1:48936-60530 GCA_013390105.1 Tichodroma muraria
CTGCGGGCAGTGGGCGGCCCGGCGCGCTGTCCCTGCTGCCCCGCGCTCGGCTCCCCCGGCTGCCATCCCTGCCAGCGCCGGGGATGCGCCGGTGTGAGAGCCGCGTGGAGAGTGACGGACCTGCTGAGAAGTGCTGGGGCTAACAAGGGTGATTCTAACCCCTTTTCCAGGTATTCGTGTTTGATGTGGGGAAGGAAACCTGGAAATCCTACGACTGGTCAAAAATTACCACTGTGGCAGCTTTTGGAAAGTACGATCCTGAGCTCATGTGCTATGCCCACTCCAAAGGCTCGAGGGTGGTACTGAAAGGTTGGTTACACTGAAAAACGTGGATGTTTATGATACTTGAATAAGAAGATAGGTACACAGGGCTATATTACCTTGCCATTTTTACATTCAGTTGTATGCAGAGTATTAAAATCATTAAGAGGATTAATTATAAGGCTTTAATGAACCCAGGACTATAACACAGACATTTTGCGTGTGCAGGTATTGAAACCAACACTGGATTGTGCCACAGTAGTAACCAACCTACCCAGTGACATCTTAATAAAAGTTCTCTAACAGGAAACATCATTGCTACGGAGGAAGAGGGAGGAAATGAAAAGCCTGTAGAAGATAGTTATTTGTGTCTGTATTCTGAATCTTATGTGGAGTACCCAAAAGACAAAGTAAGGAAAGGGCTTTTAAGCAATTTTTAGTATTTTGCACTTAAATGAGTCCGTCTGTATAAGGAAGTGGTCGAGTTTTTAAACATGCATACTCAGGAACTCTGTTCAGGTACAAATGCTGATTAGAAAGACAAAGTCCATTAGCTTACATGTTGTAATTACTTTTTGGCTCTGTTGAGAAAAATCAGAATCCAGGACTACAGTGTGGAAAGCAACAAAGATTAAACACAGAAGTATTTTTCTCTAAACATGACCAGTGTAAATGCTAAAAGTACTTTGATTTCAAGAAAGGTAATTTACAGTGGCTAAAAAAATATTAAGCAGAAGTAAGATGATTAAAATTATAGAAAAATCAAAGGAACTTAATTTTAATACGACTGTCTCAAAGAAGCTTAGTAATTTCTTCTGGGGTAGCTTCTTAAAATTATGCTTGGGGGAAAAGTGAATTCCTTTGTATTTTACCGGTATTGGTATAGGCATTTTTTATGTTGTGTTTAAATTTGTTGGTTAACTAAAGACAAATCTTTCCTTACTATTACTGTGGTGCTTGTCTAGGTGATGTACCTCTTAAGGAAATTGTTGATCCTGCTAAAAGAGCAGCATGGATATCCCAACAGGTGGACCTTGCAAAAAAACAGTATATGGATGGAATTAACATAGATATAGAGCAAGAAGTTAATGAAACCTCTCCTGAGTATTATGCATTGACAGAGCTTGTTAAAGAAACTACGGATGCTTTTCACAGAGAAATAGCTGGTTCACAGGTAATAATAATGTACTTTATCAAACACTAAATTTAACCTTGTGAAATGTAAGAACTTTTGGCAGTGCTGTTTAGCATATGAATATGAAAAAGTTTATGCAGATCTAAATATAATATTCTAATGAATGCTTAATTAGGAATGTTAGCTGTGATACGATCTTGTAAGAATCAGTCTTTTTGACCTGTGTGAATTTAAAGGAGAAATGGGCTTCATTGAGATTTGTAGATCCAAGTTACTGCTGTGTATGAGCTGGCAGTTTTTAGTGTGCCTTAATGAATTGCTGAAAGTAGGGCAAATACAGCCTTCTGGGGCAAAAGCTTGACAGTGTTTTGGTAAACCCATCACAAAAGTTTTCAGGATTTGCATCATGCTTCATATTTTTGGTGGTTTTCATACTATATTTTAATTTCTTTGGTGCTATATATTCATTAATGGGGTACTCACTTTATTATCTTCTGTTTATCAGATGAGCAGCTTCTCCTATAGTTCAAATAGTTATAACTCAATATAGTTCTCCTATTATTATCAAGATGAATTAAACTGCACCATTTGGGAAATACTGTCTTTAAAAGTCATAGCTTTTTTTAAAAGAGGAGATAAGAAGGGCACCTAAGAAGGGCACCTAAGGGCCATACTTGGTACTAAATTGTGCATTTTTCCTTCAGGTAACGTTTGATGTGGCTTGGTCTCCAGCATGCATAGATAAAAGGTGCTACAACTACACTGGGATTGCAGATGCCTGTGACTTCTTGTTTGTGATGTCATATGATGAACAGAGCCAGATCTGGACAGACTGCATTGCCAAAGCCAATGCTCCTTACCTGCAGACTTTAATTGGTGAGGACAAAACACCTCCCCAAGAGTCAGAACATTTCCATTTGCTCACATGAGTAGATAACAAAGATTGCTTTTTCTTAGACAGGTTTATTTTGTTATTGTTGCAGTGAGGCTTTGAGTGTGCTCAAATATGTGTTGTCCTGATGTGAAAATAGTACCCCTGATCTTTATTACCCTACAGGCAGACCTTTAGCAGTTGTGTGTTGTTACTTGCAACGTCATGAGCGCGAAGAACGCTTTTAGACTGACAAATGGCAGCCAGAGCAATGGTGTCCACCTGGGATTGCAAAGAACCTGAAACTTTTCTCTTATCTTTGTGAAGCTCGGGGCAGATGATTTAAAGTGTGAGCAACTAGAGCAGTTCCTGGGATCTCAGTGGAGCAAGCCTCTCACTCACTGGAGAGCGCAGGTGAAGGCAAAGGACAGCTTGCACCTCTGTCTGGGGATTATGCAAGTTCTGCAGTGACTCTGGCTCTAAATTAATTGTAAGAATAGGAAAAAAAAAAGCATAGGAAAAGTAAATAATGCGTGTTAATTTTTTCCCCTCAAAACTAGGATATGAAGAGTACATTGCTATGGGCATTGATCCTAAGAAGCTTGTGATGGGTGTCCCCTGGTATGGCTATGACTATGTCTGCCAAAACCTATCCACGGTAAGGTGAAGATTATTTGTTTGCAATCAAACTGTTAATTTTTTTCCTTGGAAAGATGCAACTAGATTTTGGTAATCTTGTTTTTGGACTAGGAAATACTGTGGTCTGATGGATAAGATCATCAAGCTGGGACACAAACCAGAATCTTTTTCTTAGCTGATAACTGATGAGCAGTGTGTAACCAGACAAGGCATTTTAGCTCCTTAGGCAGCCTGAACCCCATGATCTCCAAGCACTGTGTTTGACTAAGGAGCTATAAATGTTATCTGTATGAGAAGAGATGATGTCCAAAGGCCCTACAAGACCTTATGTACCTTCTCAACACCACTGTAAAGACAGGTGCAACAAACCATAGCAAACCTACAACTGTTACAGCATAGCAGTTTATGAGGTCTCAAATATTATACTTATGAAAAATGTAAGGGTCAATTAAAGGTGGAAAAGATAAGACAACTGTTTAAACTGAATGATATCCATCCAGTCCTGTATTACTGCAGATTAAAGAAAATTTAGCTGTTTTAATTTACTTTTCTCTACAAATAATATCTACCAGATTTGCTTGAAGATTTGGAATTTTTGTGGCCCTAATGCCTTTTGTGAATTGTTCTTGACTGTACTTCTATTCTGGAGTTCACTATATCTTACATGAAACTCATGCCTCCCTATTTCTTTTTCAGGATCATGTTTGTTCCCTTCCCAAAGTGCCTTTCCGTGGGGCTCCTTGCAGTGATGCTGCAGGGAGCCAGGTCCCCTATGCAACCATCATGAAGCAGGTGAACAGTTCTCTTTCAGGGGTGCTGTGGGATGAGGTGCAGAAGGCTCCATTTTATGAGTACAAGGTAAGAGTCTTTTTCCAAGACACTGTGGTGTGGAGTAAGTGTTCATGAACCATAGATCTTTGACTATAAATTTTGGATTAGATTCTTCCTTTTATGATTTCTACTTTTTTTTTTTTTCTTTTTTTTGGTATAGTAAAGAATTGATGGAAATCTGTGTCTTGAATTCCTAGCCTGAGAGAGGATGCAGTGCCTGAAGACTACAGGAGTAATAAAATCTTTATAACTTCCCAGTCTTCTTGAGATACTGCATCATGTCAAAAAGGACATTTTGGCATAAAGATATCCTATGGCTCCGTCCTTCACTGTTATAGTTACTTTCATGAGTTGATAAGTGCTTTAAACTAAAAAAGATTCTGAGATACTCTTAATTTTGTTTAGCTCAGTGCCTTGCATGCATATGCTCTTCTGCATTTGTTTTCTACATAGACACAGTGAAGGAGTCCATAAATGACTGCTTACAAGAACACCACAGTGTATCCATTTTGTCTTGTTTATTTAAACATTTTTTAAGTTTCACATGTTGGTGATTAAAAGATGTCGTAGCCAATGACCAGGTAAAAGCAGCACAACCTTGATAAAATTTTGTAACCTCCACTGAAACTGTTTATTGCTTAAAAACCCCACAATCTCTAACTAAATTCACCTGTTAGCTTAGGTACTGTACCTGAAATTTTATCTGTATTTTAAAAAATATTAAAATACAAATTAGCTAAGTCTTTTCATCTAACTTCAGTTAAATTGTGTCACTGTTTTATAACTTATATTCTACAATTTAAAAAATATCCAAGTATTTGGCTTAGAATTTTTAATTGTCCTGTGTGACAAAGTATTGGTAAATCAGGAAAATATTATATAAATCTACATAGCTTGTGCATCTCAGTTTTTAATGGTACTTTTAACTGTGTTCAAGAGAAAATGTAATCACTGACACTAGTGTTTAAATGTTTTTCTAGGATTCTGTTGGTCAATTCCACCAGGTATGGTTTGATGACCCTCACAGCATCTCTCTAAAAGCAGCATATGTGAAGAGTCGAGGCTTAAGAGGCATTGGCATGTGGAATGGAAATAGCCTTGACTATTCCAGGGAAGCTGCAGCAGAACAACAAACTCAAGCAATGTGGCAAGCTCTGACACCATAAGAACTATGTGAACCCTTGATTTAGAATGATGAAAATTGACAATTTTCTATTTTGGCTTACAGTATCACAGATTTTGACCTTATATAAATATACTGTGATTATAAAACCTTTAAAAACTAGGCAAATTAATCTTGTTATTTTATATCCAAAGCTGTATTTTCATTCTTCATAAGGTTCCAATGTTGCTTTAGAACAAAAATCCTTGCATCAGTAGGTTTTTTTTAAGACTGCACATCTTTTTAATTTTTCACAGTTACTGTAAGTTAGTTAATACTTGAACCCAGTGTGTATCTGGTAACAAGACCAATTGATGGATTTTCAGGGGCAGTCTCATAATGATGCCTTGCTAAAGCTGCCAGATGCAGCAAATAGATATTCCTGTGTTACATGGTACAGTCTCAGCCTTCTGACTTTCCAACCCAGCCCTTATTTTAGCTAAGTCACTCTAGAATCAGATTAAACAGAATACTGGAGAAATATGCAGCTTGGTTACTCTTCTAATTAAAAGATTTTTATGGACTGATGAAATTACATAACATGAAGTAATTGCTGTTAAGATTTATATCAAAATTGTTGTTAGAAAGGAATATTCAAGAAACTCCAGGTTGACTGTGCTTATGTATCACATAAATTCCTTGGTTTCCAAAGCAAAAAATCTCTAACCTTAGCTTGAAGAAGTATTAATATGAAGAGAGCTTGAATGATGTTTCCTTCCATTTCAAACTACTTTACTTCCTGAAAACTAGAATTCAGAAGCTTATTTAATGAACTGCATATCTATTTTTCCACACACCCTAAGATTCATTCAGTAGCCTGTTTTTTGTTTTTATGGGGTGTTGCCTCTGAGATAATAGATGATTATGTTTTCTTTCTAGTTCATATTTTCATAAAATCATTTGCCTAAAGAAGTTGTATAGCTTTTTAAAAAATACCCATAGTGATGTAAAGATTGGCTGGTGTTCACAGGCTTTTTTTGTTAAATAAAATGCTGTTCTTGGTAAGGCTTGTAAACAATGTTCCCTGTCTGTGCTTTACTTGTTCTACAGCTCAGAGCCCACACGACTTGTCTGCTTCTCAGAACTGTTTCACAACCAGATTAATCTGCAACTGAGCCCTGCTTCAGTGACTCCATTAATTAAAACATTTATTCAATTAGGGAGATGTAGTCAGTTGTGGGTTTGGTGGGGTTTTTGGTTTGGTTTGGTTGGGGGGGTTGGGATTTTTTGTTTGATTGGTTGGGTTTTTTTGCTTGCTAAAGAGTTACCACAGTACGGCAGCATTACCATAATGGCTACTGAGGAAAAGAATGGAAGACTTCATCTGAATTGTCTGCTTGATATTACAGGTGATGGAAAGCAGAAGGTGAAGCCTACTGCTTTTGCAGAAACTAAAAAATTCCCTTAACAAATCAGAAGGCTTTTCACTAGAACACCACTCTGTAAGTCTTAAGAGAGACTGCTACATTTTATATATTATATATATCTACACACCTATATGTACTTCAGAATGTGTATTTCTACTTAAATGGTTAAATACTGTGAGATGGATATTTGCTGAATTGAGAGTCTTCTGGGATGAATATCTGACCTGCAACATTCTGAGGGCCAGATGAGTTAATAAGAAAATGCTCCTGTAGCAGTCAAGAATCATGAATTGATAATACTATATTTTAAATTTAGGTTCTGATTTTCCAGTAGCTAGTAGCCTGCTCTTGTATCTTAATAAGACAGAATTCTTAAATAGAGAATGTGAGCTTCAACCCTGAATTAAGCAAAAGCGGGTGTAGTTTTAATAATTTATTTAATCCTTTAGCACTAAAATTTTTGTTAAGTCCTATCTTTAAGAAAATAAATTGGATAATGGGTGGTTTGACTCAAGACATTTCTAAGTTAGTTCTTTTGAGAGCTGCATAATTTTCTTATCATATAACTTATTTCCCATGAGTGTTTCACTTCCAGTAATAAATACAGCCTTGACAGCTTTTTAGCTGAGATTTATTCCTAGCATGCTATTCTTCTGCTTAATATAATAACATCTGGTTTGCAGAGGCAAACAGCATAGCTAGAAAAAAATTCCTATGAAGACATTTCTGATTCCTCTTTCAGAGAATTATTAATCTCAGGATAGGTATGACCTTGGAATTAAGGAAAGGCAGAATATGCAAGAGTGTAAATTGGACCAGGATCATCATTGTACTGGTCCAAGAGAAAACTTACAGGTAAGCTTTCAAACTACAGAAGACAGTTAATGTCCGTGTGCCTTTCCTAATAAAAGAGGGTACAAAACCAGCTAGATATGGAATAAAGTGAGATTATTTGAGATTTTGTTTATGCTTCATAATAATACGTAATGATATATTGGTAATTGATAGATAGGTGTATTTATAATGACAAAAACATATTCCAGTAAATAGCCAAATAAAGGATCACTGTTGCTGTAGTTCTACAGAAACTGTATTTTAATAATTTCTAAAAACTGGAATGTGTGAGCATGAAAATAAGAACAGGAGGCCAGAGATTTTAGGTTTATTTCTTAGTAGCTATTTAGTTAATCAAAGAACATCAGCATACCACTGGGATGTTACACAATTAACTAATTTGCACTTTAAAAATAACAGCTTAGTTTTAGACATGTTACTAGCTTAAACTCTATGTTTAAGTAGCTAACTAATCTTACTGTGAGATTTAAAAAGAAATGAGCTGCCTTACCTCAGTAGCCTAGTACACAAATTCCACAACATTTATATAGTTAATGTCTTTTTACCAAATAACTTCAAGAACTTGCAAACAAATGCTCTGAAATTCTCTCCTTCATACACTAGAGAGCTTCTGTAGCCTTCACAGATGTTAGGCATGTCGTCTCCCTAAATTCCTGATTTTCTGGACTGTAGAATTAAAGCTGAATGAATCTTCTTCTGTGTCAGTTCTGCTCTCAGTGCTCGTAAATCGGATGCTGCCTGCTTTCTCATCTGCAAAAGAACCCATCATTTAAGGAATGGCAATTGAAGGAAGCTTTTTTTGGAGCTGACATGCATAGAGGCTTATATAACTAAGACTGAATTTTATACAGGATGGCTGAATACAGGGTACATCTTTCATCTTTGAAATTGTATGTGTTCTAGCACTACTTTGTTCTGTACTTTGCCTTGATGTTTTTGAGACAACTGCAAAATTAATAGAACTTTCCACTCCTTGCTTGACAATGGACGAGTCATAATGATTACAACCACCCTGGAGTACCCAATACCCAGAAGTATGGGCAATCTCTGTGATGTGGAACACTTATTTCAAGCTTTCAGAGCTGGAAAGCTGTCCAGTGTGAAGGCCTATACTACTTCTTCCTTCCAAAAAGAGTCATAGGCAAAACTGATAGGGAATAAAGCAGATAAAGGGGGTCTGCCATCCGCTAAGGCAGCTTTTTTTTTTTTTTTTNTACACCCTTTTTTTTCTTTAGCCATGGTCTATTTATTACTGCTCAGTGCCTCACCACACCAGATGTATTTCTTCAATTACCTTTTGAATGAAATGGGAATTTTATGAACAAGATTGTGAATCTTAGCTTACATAGTACATTGAGTATCTAAGTTGTTTGAATGACATAGAGTCCAAATCATCTGAGAACCTGGTGTTCTGGAGTAATTTAGCTCAAAGGTTAACGTCACCACTCCTAATACCTTAAACAGCATAAAACAAGAATTGTTTAGCAAATATTTACATCATCCAATAACAGAAGTTCTAATTTTTTTTATGCATTGCCACATTTTGATTGCTCTAATTAAAAGGCAGAGTACCTTAATTTCTATTAGGAGTCTCATTTTTGTATCATCCAGCTTCCTCCTCAGCTGATCGAGTTCATGCTGCACTGTAGCAATCCGGATGATTGTGTAATTCTGTGTGAAACAACAACAAAACTTGAAGTGCAGCATTCGTGCAGCTGTTCCCTCGCTGGGTGTTACTTCACCACTCAAACAATCCTCTAACAGCCTCTTTCCAGCTCCCCTGCTTTCCCGCCCCACTGATGCGTGCCCGGCAGCACCTCGCTCGCGAGGGTGCTCCCCTAACAGCTCTGTAAATCCTGGCTCCCTTCCCTGGGTGCTGGCCACTACAGAGCTGCTGGAGGAATGTTGCCTCGTGCATATCCTTCATGCGAGGCCTCTCTGTGCCTAGCCAGGGAGACCAAACAAACCCCACCCCTGAAATGCCCCTCAAAAGCAGCAATTATGTGTCTGAACATAGCCAGTAATGCAAAGTCAATCCTATTCATATTTTCATTTTGTAGATATTTCAAGATAGCCCAAATAATACATGTTTGTATATAATATACACTCTTAGATTGTACACGCACACACCTTTCAGATGCAAGAAAGGGACATTTATTTTTCCTAGGCTAGCTTCAGTTTTGTCAACAGCTTTGCTTCCATTATTTAGAAAATTAGCAGACAGCTGTTGGAAAGGGGGCTTCCCCCTTTTCTATTTTCTTTTTCTTATCTTTTCTCTTTTTAATCCCTCTGAACTTCCTATGAAACTCACAGCTGCACAACAGTTGAAGTGCAATCACTTCCAAAGCTACAGATACGTTTTGCATGCTCCAAACATTCATTGCCTCCTTGTATGAAATCTTGAATGATAGAACCAAAGTAGAACTGAACAATCCATTAACCATACTGAACAGAAGGGGATTTTGTTACAAAAAGGTACCAACAGAAAGCAGAAAGAAACAAATGCCCCGACTCAAGCACTTCTGCAGTCTTTTTGAGACAACAGGCCTGAAGGAATTCTGTCCTTCAGATCATTGAGCTAAAGCTAGTTTACAAGTCATTGGTTGGCAATAAATCTGTTTCTTTAATTTATATTTTATACAAAAAAACCCTCAGACTGTGTAGAAAGAGATAATAAATAATACAAGCAAATACCTTGGAAGCTGTTGTACTGTTTGGTCGTTTTTGGCTATTTCTGGTTTCCAATTGCAAGAGCAATTTCTGGTGGTAAAGCTCTAAATCTTGTCGCAGTTTTTTTAAAGTGTCCTCCAGTGAAACTGTAGCTTTCTTAGATTCAAAGTACTTCTTCTTCCATTCCTCACGAACTGCACAGGAAAACAGTAATAGTGTTTGGTCATGTTCACCTTTCATAAGGTCTGCTGAAGACAGTCATGACCAGCTCACCTCACAAGCTCCAGCTGGCCAATGCATACACTGAAAACATGGCAGGAGGTTTCTTAAAAATAAACATTTAGTGAAAAAATCTTAATTAAAATTACATTCACTCTAAATGCAACTGCATTTTCACACAAACACCTGCAACAAAAAGCTCTATCTGTCCACTGAGATAAAACACAGGGTCCAAACCCAAAGTTTTACTCAGCCTGGCTGTTCTGCAGGTTCTGCTGTACCTAAGTGCTCCTGGCCTGTGAAGACTAGTATGCCCAGCACAGTCTGAAGTCCACAGCTCTACTGTACCAGAAAAAGTAGCATCACAGATTTAGGCAAAATTTATGCTCTTCATGGCCAGAGATTTTGAACAGCTTCATTTTATACTGACATCCCAAATTACAGGAAACAGTTAGTTACCTTTACACTTCACCATGATTCCTCCTATGTTGTTAACGTGCTAGCTACCAAGAGCTCACACATAAATGCCCCTGTATCTGTTGTGGCAGGCTTATGGCCACTGCATACCTGCTGTCTTAAGTCTTTCAAGGCATATTTTATGGAAGCAGGACAACTGAAACTTACCCAAAAGAACTCAGCTGCTGGAGGACTCTCTGCCATTTAAGTGAGAGTCCCTGTCAGCATGGCAGTCTTAGAAGGTATTAACTACAGACATGGATGTCTGTTACTGCAGAAAATGTTCTTTCCTTAATACCTTGTAAGGAACATGCTTGCTACGTGCTCTTACTTACAAAACTCTACGGGTCTGATAAAAAAATAATTCAGAGGTACAGATGCTTCTTACAGAACCTGCAGAAGCTGTTTGAATCCTTGTGAAATAACCTTTATTTTACCTAACTTGATAACATAATTTAAGGCAATGAAGGTGCCATTTAGGGCTTATCTCTAGCTTGAATTGCAGCTCAATGCTACAACAGAGTTACTGCTTCAAGCACCCAAGTTTAGGGGTTTTCAAATACAAATTCCCCACGCTGCAGAGCGGTGCAGCCATGTCCTTAGAGAATAACTGAAAAAATTGGCTTGTCTCCTTTCAAAGAGCTACAAGTAGTATTTGAGACTTGTATTGACTTAGCTACATTTAAGCACAAAGAGAAAGCTCTCAAAACATCGAAATGATTAAATCTCATCTCTATAACTGGGATGTGACTTAGGGAAGACAGTTTTAATTATAAACTTGAAAATAACTTTACGAAGAAAATTCGTGTGAGATTTCAATGAGATTTGACCTTGTTAAAAACCAAGGTTTGTCAAGCTTGTCACAAAAGGCTTGTAACTTCCATGTCATAAGCGGAATACCATTGGATAGGAGGAACAGAAATTATTATGCTTCAATTTACCTGAAGCCCTACCAACACAGCACAAGCCTCTGTAAGCATCAGCTAAAGGCAGGATTAGAAAATGCCAGCTGCCCTGGGCCTCAGACAGAAGCAGCCTGCAGTAGCTCTCTGAACACTGCACGTACATGAGACACAACTTGAATAGTTTATGCAAGCCAGAATAACCTTAACTTTATGAGGTATGCCA